>RJWT010017354.1:0-19395 GCA_004365215.1 Cuniculus paca | reverse complement strand
ATGGCAGTCAGCATCTCTGCACAGAGCCTCTTCTGAAATGTTCTCAGGATGTCAGTGACCTGGGCTCCTGTCCAGTGCCTCTCTGCAGCCTCCCAGACCCCATCTGCATGTGTCTGGACCTGCTACTCTACCACTGTATCCACTTCCTCTGTCTTCAAAGTCTCCCACCAGTGTTACTTCTACAGATGGTTTCCACAAAATCTGCTTTGTTCTCACTCCACCTCAGTGCTCATGTTTCCATGCTTAGTTTAAGCCTAGTACCTGCAAATGTTTAAAGGAGGGGGAAAGTACAAGTGTGCCCTGCATGCCTTTCATTATAGCAGGGCTCTCTATGCAGAAAATCACTGGTAAATTGTTCATTTATGCAGTAAATATCTAAGTTGCTACATTCTGGCTGTCAGACACTTGCCAGGAGGATACAATGATAAGACAAATGAAGAGACAGTATGAAGCTTGAGGAACCATGCCCTTTCCCCTCACAATCTTGTGAAGCAGGGTGATAATAAGCAACTTGGAGAGAATGAACTATGAAGCCTCTGCAGGCATGGTTGGGTTTAGGTTCAATTTCATAAGATTTGCGGATCATTTCATGACCTATCAAGAGGCTCCCAATAGTATGTCTTAGTTACATTTCTTTTTGCTGAGGCAAAATACCCAACACCCAAAGTTAAAAGGGGAAAAGTTTATTTAGCTCACAGTTTCTAGAGGTTTCAGTTCATAGTAGGCTGGTTCCTAGGCAAGGTGTCTTGATAGAGGAGAATAGCGTATAGTGGGTAGACTATAGCAAAGCAACCAGAGAAAGGGGGAGAGGGAGAGAGGGACAGAGGGACAGAGGGAGAGAGAGAGAAAGAGAGAGAGAGAGAGAGAGAGAACCTCTTTCCAACACATATTTTATTTTATGCAGGTTACATGCCATTGGGCAGGTGTGTCACTCACACCCTTAATCCCAGCATTAGACCATAAATTAATCACAAACTCTACATTCAGCCAACTCTAAGAAGCCTCATGACCACATGAGGCTTTGGGGGACATCCATACACAAACCATAACACTAAATAATCACTTTTAGTAAAGCATGTGTATTAGAAAATGTTGAAGATGAACAGAATCCTGTGAGAAGATGAGATTTCTCAGAAGGATACTGGCTCTTGAGAGAAAGGGAAGTGCTTTGACAAAGGGAAGTCCACAGACAGGACAGACAGCTAGGGAAAGGCCAAGGAAAAGAGGGAGTCAGAAAGATACAGTGATGGATGATGGCCCAAGCCAGGGCACTGGAGGTTCCAGAAACAAAGTCCTCATTGGATTGGTGAGATTTTCATGCCTAGAAATAAGACATTCATACTTCTCTAAAGAATTTGTTTATCGTGTTAAAGTTATAATTAATGACACTTGCTATATATCCTAAGTTCCTATAGGCCCAATTCTAAGTCACACTTTCCTGCTTGTAACCCCATAGTTGATCTCAATTTGGCTGAGATGTCATTTTCTTATGGAAACACCCCTAAACAATAAGTCCCTTTGGCAACCAGTTCAGCCACCACCACCACAACCACCAGGTTCATTTACCTAGAGGGCATTTGCTTTTGTTTTGTAATAAATACTGCATTCTGCTTTGGCTCTACAATAAAATACCTTTTGCTCAGTGCTCTTTTGACTCTCTAGCTTGTATTTCTTTCTGGGTTGAAAAAAGAGTCACGTGGTAACTGTTGGAAATCTGGGCCTGCAGAAGTTCAGAAAGCCAGTGGTGAATCAGAGGTCCAATCCTACTTGTGCAAGTAGCAGGAAATATCAGAGAGTAGCAGCTATTCATTTCACTGTCTGAGGAAAATATTTGGAGCTCAGGAGAAGGATGGTAAATTCATGGCAAATTACCTAAACAGTTCAACAGACTTTGAAAACAAAAAACCCTTCATAAGTTGTTTGTATTGTTCAAGAAGAAGCCTTGAGCAAACGAAAAGCTAAATGTTATGAAGACTATAGAGACATGTCATCCAGCAACCTTCTCATTAAAACTGCTTTGTCACTATTTTAGAGTTACATATACTCATAAAAGTTAATCTTCTCTAAATTGAGGAGCTTCTAGTGTCACTGTATGTCTTATGCTTAGATTTTAAAATCACAAACAAGATCCCCAAGAGAAAAGTGATTCTTTTTTTACCTTTTGCTTTGATGTTCCAAATTTGGATGGCTAAGGGTGATATTTTCCCCTAAGTTTGGTTAGCCATCCTTGTTAAGGACCTGGAGAACTTTTCCTTCAACCTTTGTTTTCCTAGTGCTTTGTTTAAAATAAAAGGTGTGTGTGTGCATGTGTGTGTGTGTGTGTATTGAGTGTAGTCACTCATGTCCAATTAAAGAAATTTGTTACATCAAGTAATTTATTTGCAAAGAAACCCGTATCTCTTAGAAGTTGGCATAACCTTGCTTCGTTACTTTCTTTAAAAGGTACAGATCATAAAAGGATACCAAGAAAAAAGGTCATAGTTTATGACAGCTACATTTAGCTTTGACACACACAAAAGCAACACACAGGTGTAGGCAGTATAACATAGGGGGCAAGAACATTATCTCAGAGGCTTTGGCTTCTAACCCTACTTCTGTCACTCATTCTTGTGTGCTTTGGACAAGTTCTGTTTTATTTTTTAAAGAAAATTATTTTTATTGGTATGTTTTAGGTATACATAGGGGAATGGTAAAAAAAAAAAAGAAAGAAACAAAATAAAAGAATCACGTTATGTCACATATAAGTACAAATTCCCTATTAAGAATGTGATTGTTATAGACAAGTTTTTAAATCTATGCTTCAGTATCCTCACCTGCAAAATGGAAATAATAAAGACACATGCGTAATAGATTGTCTCAATGTTTAATTGCGGTAGTATACACAAATTATTTGGACATTGCCTGGCATGAAATAAGAACTAAATATATCTTTATAGTATTATTTTCTACCAGTTCCTTGAAATCACCAGTTTTCTACCAGTTCCTTGAAATCACCAGGTTTCTACCAGTTCCTTGAAATGGAACTAAGTTAAATGCTTACTTGATGGGCAATGCTCAAAATTAACTAACGCTACCAATAATATGTCTTTCATTACCAAATTAGTGGTTTACAAAGGAGAATCTATGCAGTGCTTCTTTGGTGCCATGTCCCAAAACAGGGAAAGCATTAGGAACCAGATCTTCTCATCATTTGCATCTCCTGTACAAAAACTAAGAATTCTGATATAAACAAATGCAATGAATTTGAAAATGATGTGCCAACTACTTCCACCTGTGACCTGACTAGTGGGAGTTATCATGGATCTGTCCCTCAAATGCCAGGAAGACTTCCTGCAAAATCCAGAGAGGAGCATCAACTCAGGATGGCTATACCAAGCAATTCTTCAGAACATGAACTGCCATTATCTGTCATCATCTTAACTTTTATAATCATAGGCACTGAAAGCGTTGTTGGGATCATCATAAACAGTTTCATCTTGGCTGTAAACGTGACTGTATGGGTTCAGAAAAAGGCCATTTCCATCAGTGGGAAGATCCTGCTTTTCCTGAGTGCTTCCAGAATAGCCCTCCAAAGCTTCATGATGTTAGAAATTATGTCGATCTCTACATTTCCAACTTCTTCTTTCAGATGTGTCTTCGATTACACATACAGAGTAAGTTTCACATTCTTAAATTGTTGTGGCCTCTGGTTCGCTGCTGTGCTCAGTTTCTTTTACTTTGTGAAGATTGCCAACTTCTCCTATCCCCTTTTCCTGAAGCTGAAGTGGAAAATTTCTGGACTGATTCCTTGGCTCCTGTGGCTATCAGTACTTATTTCCTTCAGCTCCAGCATGTCCTTCCACAAGAGCATCTGCACTGTGAGTTTTAACAGTTCTACTTTCTACCACTTCAACTACACAAAGATCCATGCGGTCAAGCTGGCTGTTTTCTTTAACCTGGGGGTCTTCATTCCACTGATTATTTTCATTGTGACAGCTACTTTTCTGATCATTTCTCTCAAGAGGCACACCCTGCTGATGAAAAGCAGTGCCACTGGCTCCAGCGACCCCAGTACAGAGGCTCACATGGGGGCCATCAAAGCAATCAGCTACTTTCTCATCCTCTACATTTTCAATGCAGTTGCCCTGTTCCTCTTTCTGTCCTCATTCTTTGCTAGCAGTTTTTTCTGGACTATTTTGTTCAAAATCATCATAGCTGCATATCCAGGTTGTCACTCAATTCTACTGATTCAGGACAACCCTGGATTAAGAAGAGCCTGGAAGCAGCTTCAACCTCAAATTCATCTTTATCCAAAAGAGTAGATTGTGAGAAGAGCACCTGAGGACCACAGGACCTGGGACATCCAGCCCTGCCTTTCCCTCAAGTAGACTTCTCTCTTTCCTCCTCCTTTCTTTCTCAAACCTGGTCCAATCCTCTTACCTGCTGTGAGATTTTATATAGGAGGTTGACCTTCATTTTTGTTTTGTTTCATAGGCACAATCCTACTAAGGCTTCATGTATTTTTTTTTGCCAGACTTTACTATGTCTACCTACTCTCTTGCTCTGTCTATAGCTATGATTCTAGAAACCAACTCCATATTAAAATCTCCAGTTGACTTTTGAAAACATGAATGTCTAAACACAGCCTTGGATCTTGTAATTAATTAAATCATAATTTCTGGTGTTGGAACTTAGACAATTCCCTAAAGTCTCCAGGTAATTCTAATGTGCAGCCAGCATTGATACAGCCACCAAAATAGAAGGTTCTGAAACTTTAGAGATCCTGATAACTGTACTCTTCTTCTACACACATTTTAATCACATTCAAAATGATATATAGTAGGAAAAAAGGAGATAGAATTTATGTAAATAGGAAATAAATCAAGAGATGGTTGGGGGGGAAAGGGACATGAAAAGTATTGAGATGTGTTATGTATATGTACCAACTCCACACAATGAATGTAATCATTATGTACTGCAAACATATACTAGAAAAGAAAAAAGAAAAAATGATAATGCTGAAGATATCTCAGAATACAATTCCCTTAAAGTTTCCTTCAAAAAAAATCTACACCAGACATAGTGCTGCATACTTATAATCCCAGCATGGAGGAGGCTAAGGCAAAAGGATCTCAAATTCAAGGACAGCCTGGCTATGTAGTGAGTTCAAGACCAGTCAGAGCTACATAGCAAGACTCTGTCTCCAACAACAAAAAACAAACAAAAAATAAATAAATAATTTGGAAATATCTCTCAAGATTAACAATGCATAAAGTATCTTTAAAATTAAAAAAATTACCCTCCAACAATTTTCCTATACACATGACTACATAAATTTATACATATGTGAAAATATTTGAAGATCTTTAATTAGAGCTTTATTAGTGAGAAGACTAAATGAAATATTAAGTCAGGTGTGGAGGTAGAGAACATGATCTTGGTGTATCAGATATCTAGTAGGTAATGAGCTATGTTTCACTTATGTTATTTGGATTATTTGGAGGTCCTATATCACCTCTATATCATGTGCCTTTATCATTTTGAGGTCTCCTACCAAGATAATTGGACAGAGGTAGGAGTTTGCTTTTGTTTCATAGATTCTGGATTGTGACTTGCTTTGGTAATAAAAAAACTTCTTTAAAAAAAAATAACTTCTTTATCCCCAATGAATATGGGGAAAAAGTTCTGAAGTCCAATAACGCTTTTAGTCTTTGATTTGATTAGTTTAAGTCTGTTTTCTACTATTTGATTGCAATATGTGAGAAGATAGGAGCAGCTTTTTTGAAGAAAATAAAGGACATTAAGGTAGCCATTGTTGATTTCTTATTGTCTGATTTGAAGGCCTGTAATGCTTTCACTCTTTTGCTTTATCTGGTTTTATATTATTTTGTTTTGTTTGAGTTTTTTGTGTGTGAATGTATCAACAACCATTTTGAAGAAAACAAGAGACACTAGGGTAGCCATTGTTAATCTCCTATCATTATGTTTTGAAGACCTGTGTTGCTTGCAGCGTTCTGTTCTGAAATGCTTTGTTGTGTTTAACTCTGTTCTGTTTTGTTTTGTTTTGTTTTGTTCTCTTTAAAATTAAAAAAAAGCTTTTTATTCATTGTCTTTGACAATTGTATATGCTTTAAATTTTTTGTCAACTGTGCTTTGTCTCTTATACACATTGTTTTGTTAAAATGATAATTTTAATCTGAGAACATGAAAACATTATGGTACTTTCTTAATGGGGCATTTTATCCCTGTTTTGCATATGCTGCATTTAAATTATTTGCTAAATTTATCGATATTTCTAATTTGTTAAACAATGCTAGAAACTGTAATGTTAGCATGTTCTCTAGTGGACTTTGACATAAAATACTGTGAAATGGGTCTTTTTATGAAATCTAGTCTATATTTTATTCAGGCTTTTATCTGTCCCTTTTTGAACTTTAACAAACAATGATGACTCTGTCAGCTAATTAAAGGCTTTTAGAGCACCTATCACACTCTTAAAGCAGAGGATAGGTTCTCCAACACCTTCTGGTAAATCCCTATTGAAGCCAGTGGCCAATGGAATGTTGACCAGATAGGCACCTGGATCCCTTTTCAGAGACAGATCTCTGGTTTTATGAACAGTGAAAACTGAAAGGACAATTAAGGAGTCATTTCCAGGGTACCTCTCTGGCAAATAGCCAAGGGTTCCTCAGTGGAATCTAGGTCCCAACAGCCTGACTGGTATCCAACAGAAAAATCTCCATTTATCTTTTGTACTTTTCTTTCTGCTAGTAAGTTGAAAACCACCCCTAAATTCTTCTCCAACTTGTGGGGTGTTAACTTGAGAACCACCTTACCATTAGATTATCCTCCTCTCAAGAAATCAGGCTGAGCTGAGGCAACTTGAAACAAGTCTTTGCCTTTCAAGGAGGAAAGCAGCTATCAGATGAATGAGTAATATTTGTGCCATGCATATGCTAACTAAGAGTAAGAGAGAGATTTTAGACAACCTTTCTCTTATTTCATGTGAATGTAGAAGACTGATTAATGTGCCTTTACTAACATGTGAGTTATCATTGCTAGGTGATGGGTTTAAACGTAACTTGTGAGCTTCAGAGAAGTACAGATTTTTAAAATGGATTTGAAAAAGTGTAACTTTGTCTTACTGCTAAAGAAGGTTGCCTAGGTGAACAGGTAGGTATCAGGAATGTCTTAGCGACTTCTTCACCCTAGGGCCCAGGGTGGAATTTTTCTGCAAACCATTTTTTACCTGACTCTTATTTTTTGAGGTGATCACTTTTGCAAGCTAAGAAGCACTTCAACTACTTCCAACTCTTTCTTTGATATTTGCCCCAACTGTCTTTCAAAGAAAGCAGTGATTTAGTGCTAAGCAATGTTACCTTCTTTAAACATGACTGCTATAGCTAAGATCAATTATAACTTGTGATTTAAAAAAAAACCTGCTGGAGTTAACAATTTGATTTTTCAGGGAATATAAGGTTGCAAACCAGTAAAAGGTGACTAGTCTGACCCAGTCTATCATCTGATCTATTTGCACACAGCCACTGCCTGCTTTGGAGTGGATCACCTTGAGGGACACGTTAGGGATATTTAAATCAAGTACAAATTAAAGGAATGCCAATTCTTTTGCATTCCCAAATGCGGAAATTGATGTCAAAATCTCTTGCTCCTTTTGAATGCATTCTTTTTTCTGTCTTGGCATTTTTTTAATTTTAGAAACAAAAAACAGAATTTCAAAACAAGATAATAGTAGAGTAAAATAATACATTGTGTACTATCTTCACAGTAGTTACTCAGGGTACAAGATACTGGCATGAGACATTGTTCAAACAATATTAGCACAAACCTTTCTTTTCAATGAATGTCTTGGTTACTTTTCATTCATTTCTGGGACAAACAACCTGGCACCCCAAATGAAGGAAGGAAAGGTTTATTTAGCTTACAGTTTGGGAAGGTTTCAGTCCATAATCAACTGGCTTCAAGGCAGGGTGGCATGACATTGGGGCAACACTTCAAGGCAGCAGCCATAAAAAGGAGCCAGAGAAAAAGAGGGAGAAGAGAAAGTCTCTCTTCTTCTCTTATATTGTACACAGGCCACCACCACCCCCTCTCCAGGGTGGGTGTAGCACTCACAAAATCTCTGTGCCCTCCTCTTACACAGGATGAGGATATTTATAAAGTAAGGATACTGGCTCTATGCTGAGTCTCACAGTTAAACTTCTGAACTCTCAAGTTGACATAACATATCAATCATAACAGTGAACTAAGAGACACTAGCAGTATAACTATCTTAACTATCTTGCATATTTTTTTCCTTTCCCCTTCCTTCTTTCCCCCTTTCCCTCATCACAGCTTCCCTTTTCTTTGGACAGTTCTTCCCATTTCACAATATCTATTGTACATTTTCAGTCCTACTTACTTGTTCATCTTCTCACACTAGTGAGACTATACAATGTTTACACATGTGGGTCTGATTTATTTCACTTATGAGTATGGTCTAGAGTTGTATCCATTTCCCTATAAAAGTCTCAAGTTTATCTTTGTTTACAGCAAAAAAAAATAGTTACCTAAATGTTGGGGACAGGAATTTAGCTCAGTGGCTCACACACTTGCCTGGTAAGCATGAGGTCATGAGTTTGATTCCCGGGACCAATTAAAAAAATAGTTATCTTTCTTTATGGCTGAGTAGTAAACCATGATTTTTTTAAAAAATGTCCTTTTTATCCATTACTCAGTTGATGGGCATTTAGGCTGTTCCCAAGATTTACCTATTACAAATTGTGCTGATATAAACATGGGTGTACATATATTGCTGTGGTATGATGTTTTTAATTCTTCTGGGAAGATTCCCAGAAAGGGAATACATGGGTCTGAATGGGACTTATAATCCTAACATTTTGGGGAATCTCCAAGCTGATAGAAACATGGTGATTGCACCAGTCTACATTCCAACCAACAGTAGAGAAGTGTTCCCTTGTCCCCATGACCCTTCCAACATTTGTTATTGCTTGATTGATGATAGCCACTCTTTCTGGGGTGAGATGGAATCTAAGTGTTGTTTTAATTTGCATGTCTTTTTTTTAAAAAGAGGATACAACAAAGGAAAATAAAACAGAATAAAACCAATCAGAACAAACCAGAATAAGTGATACAGGACTTCACAACATTACAAAATCAACAATTGTTACCATAATGCCTTTTATTGTCTTCAAAATAGCTGCAGATACTTTCAGACACAGTAAAAATCAAACAGAACTGTCTTGATTACTTTTTTCTCATTGCTGAGACAAACACCTGATGCCCAAAGTGAAGCAAGGAAAGGTTTATTTAGCTTACAGTTTCTGGAGATTTCAGTCCATAATCAGCTGACTCCAAGGCAGGGTGGCATGGCACTGGGGCAACACTTCAAGGCAGCAACCAGAGCAAAAAGGGGCAGCCATTCATGGCAGCTGCAAGCGGCAAGAACAAACCATGCCAAGAGGAAAACATGCCCCCATTCCAACCTTACATTGTATGTCAGCTCCACCCCTGGGTGGGTGCAGAACTCACACCACCAATCCCAGCACTAGACAATGAGTCAAACCACAAATGCTAGATTCAGTCGCTTCCATGACTACATGAGACTTGGGGGGGGGCCATCTATATACAAACCATAACAAGAACAGAATAGAATAAAAACAGTAAAAACAAAACAATGGATGCAATAAAAGACTACAAAACAAGACAACAGTAAATTCAAAATGTCTACCATATATATCTTTCTATCACTGAAATAGCTGCTCATGTCACTGGATATAACATAATCAAACAAAGCAAAAGAGAATAAAAATGCAACAAAATAATAAACAATGCACAACTTCAAAGTGAGACTATAGGGAATCAACAATGACTACCACCTTCAGAAGGAGACCCCTCCTAGATGCCATGCTGTGCACCACTGTTTTCTGAGCAGATGATCAGACCACTGGCCCTAGACCTGCAAGGTCAGTGAAACACCAAAGCAACACATGCTTTTGATTGCATTTCACCTTAATAATTATCACTAGAGCCTCTGTTTCTCTGGATCTGCCAGTCACTTGGGGGAGGGGGTTGACACTTTTGCTTGCCAGCCCACGAGCCTGAAGGAGCTGGGATCTAACTGTCCCTACTCCAGTGGGGACCCACAGGGAGAGGTTTGGCTCTGGAGGTCCCAGTCCAGGCAGCAGCTGGTGCATGGGGCTGTTTCAGGTGGGACAGGTTTAGTTCTCCCTCCCCAAAGTCCATGTTGACGCTGACTCATGGGGAGAAGCTTGGGTCTTGATGCCCTGGTCCCATAGCAGCCTGCACTTGGCCCTGTTTCTGGCAGGATGGCTCTAGTTCTTCCCCCCACATACACAAAATCCATACTGAGGATGACTCACACAGAGAGGCTTAGCTCTGGATTTCCCAGTCCCACATCAGCCTGAGCATGGCACTGTTTCCTGCAGGAGGATTCTAGTTCTCCCTCCCCCTAATTCGCATGTCTTGAATGACGAGTGATGTTGAACATTTTTTCATGTATTTATTTGCTATTTGTGTTACTTCATCAGAGGACTGTTTACTCATCTCAGATGTCCATTTTTGGATTATGTCTTTGAATGTGGGGACCCGATTTTTTTCAACTCTTTATATGTTCTAGATATGAGTTCTTTTGCCTGAGGGACAACTGGCTATAATATTTTTCCATTCTATAGATTTCTTTTCACTTGGTTGGTGATTTCTCTTGCTGTGCAAAAGCTTTTTAATAAGGTGAGATTCCACTTTTTTATTCTTTGTAATACTTCCTCTGTGGTCTGGGTTTTATTATAAAGTCTCAACATATACCTATGTCTTCAAAATTTCTATCTATTTTCGCTTCCACTAGATTTAGTGTTTCTGTTTTAATATTTAGATCCTTGATTCATTTTGACTTTAGTTTAGTGCATGGTGATTGGCAAGGGTCTAGTTTCAGTTTTTGACATATAGAAAGCCAGTTTTTCAAGCCCCATTTGTTAAAGAGACTCTCTTTCCCAAAACTACACAAACACATGGAAAGTAAACAACACCATTCTGAACAAGCAATTGATCACAGAAAAAATTAAAGATGAAATTATACAGTATCTACAATAAAACAATAGCATCAACAAAACATATTAGAATGCATGCAACATACAGGACGCAATGAAGGCAGTCCTATGAGCAAAATTAATAGTGATAAACCCTCACATCAGGAAAACAGAATGAGCTCAAATAACCTAATGTTGAATCTCCAACTTCTAGAAAAATAAGAACAAATCTATCCCAAAACTTAAATAAGGGAGGACATTATAAAGATAAAAGCAGAAATTAATGCAATTGAGATTAAGAAAACAATACAATGAATCAAAACATTGGTTCCTTCGAAGATTAAATAAAATGGATAAATCACTAGCCAACTTCATCAAAAAGAGGAAAGAAGAAAACAAATTCAAGCAACTAGGAATGAAAGGGGGAAATCACAAAGAATGCTACAGAAATCCAGAAGATCATCAATACCTACTTTGAGAAACTGTACTCTAATAAGATGTAAAACACAGAAGAAATGGACAGGTTTCTAGACACAATCAAATTGCCAAAGCTAAATCAACAAGATATAAAAATTCAAGACCAGGGGTTTAGCTCAGCGGCATAAGCACTTGCTTAGCAAGCACAAGGTTATGAGTTCAATTCTCAGCACCAAAAAAAAAAAATTCTAAATAATCTGATACCAACCAATGAAATTGAAAAGGTAATTAAAATCTTACCAACAAGAAAAGCCCAGGTCCTGATGGATTCATTGTTGAATTCTATAAGAAATTTAGAGAAAAATTAATGCCAATACTGCTGAAACTCTTTAAGGAAATTGAAAGGGAAGAAATATTTACAAAACCACTCCTAGAAGCAAGTATTGCCCTGATTTAAAAACCAAAGAAGAAACCAGCCAAAAAAGGAAACTACAGGCCAATCTCCCTAATGAATGTAGATGTTAAAATCCTCAATACGATACTGGAAAACAGAATGTAACAAATCATAAAAATGATTATACACCATGACCAAGTAGGATTCATCCTAGGAATGCAGGCAACCTTCAACATATGCAAATCAATAAATATAATATGCCATATTAACAGAACCAAACACAAAAACCACATGATTATCTCAATAGATGCAAAAAAAAATTTGACAAAGTGGACTTCTGGAAAGATAGCGGAACAGTAACCAGCAGAGTAAACAGTCTCTCTGAGAGAAACAGTTCAGATGCTGGAATACAACATCATGGAGAGGACAAGAAGGAAGGAAGTGGGTCCCCTGGAACCAGGAAGAATCTAAAATATGAATTGAAACCCACAGAGAGAATTAAAAAAAAGAATTTAAATGCAGAAGAAGGTGGTGGCTGGCAGTACCTTAGCCTGGAGCCAGACTCACCCTGCAATAAGAGATGTGGAGCCTGGGGATGCATGGTTGTGGTCATGGTCTACCCCAGAGGTCTCTGTGGGGAGGCACAGTGGTGGGAGAGAGTGGCAGACAGACAGATCTGCACTGGCTGGTGGTGAGTGCAGGGGAATTGAACCCCCCATGGAAGAGAGCCATTGGCTGGGAGCCCTTTAGGAATTGGTCAGGATAAGCCTGGGGCTAGGACTGTTGCTGGGCTCTTCTAGCAGCTCCAGTTTGTGGGCAGACCCATGGAAGTTGCTTGGACCCAGTTCGGCTCCTGTGCGTGTTCCAGAAAACATCACATAGGTCTCTAACGAGCTTAGATCCACAGGCCATGGACAGTTCTGCTCCCATGCAAATCCCGGGGGCCCTCTTGAGCTGGTACCCAGCTCAGTGCAGAAGCACAGGTGTCCACTGTCAGATGCCTGTAGCCGACACTGCCCAGAAAATCCAAAGAGTCTCACTTCGGAGAAGTTGTGGCCAGAGCTGGAGGTGCCTGGGACCACACTACCCATGTGTGTGGAAAAAATCAGGAATATGCCAAGACAAAGAGGGAGAGGGCAATCTCTGCTGTCCAACCCAAGCAGTGCAAGTTCAGGAGAGATAAACATAGAGGAGATTGGGAGATACACACCTGAAATGTCTGAAATGTTGTCAACTAAAGTGAAGAAACAACTTCATGAAGCTATAAGAGAAATTAGAACAGAAATTCTATCCCAGATAAAAGAAGAAATGAAAAATATAATAAAAGAATTACTAAGCATCTCTAAAGAAGACAGAGATTTAAAAAAAATAGAGCATAGGAAAATGAGGGAAACCATGAATGAACAATATAACACAGATTCAAAATGCATGAAACAGATTCAAAGAGATATCCAGAAAATTAAAAACCCCATTGAAAGTTGGCAAAACCACTTGAAAGAAACTGAAGATAGACTTTCAAACCTTGAAGACAGTTTGCAGCTTGTGATCATGAAAGGAAAATCTCAATAATAACGAGGACTCAGGAAGTAACAATTCAACAGCTGCAAGATAATTCAAAGAATAATAACTTAAGAAATAAAATTGTGAGTGAAAAAGAAGGGATCAAGACAAATTACATCAGGACCTTATTTCCAGAAATAATTTCTGAGAACTTCCCAAGCATGGAAAAACAAAAGTGACATTCAAATAAGTGAGGCATATAGAACTCCAGCTAGCCATAACCAAAACAAATCTACACCCAGACATATAATAATCAAGATTCCAGAAATTCAACTCAAGAACAGAATATTAAAAGATGTTAGAGAAAAGAAACAGATCACCTATAAAGGAAAACCCATCAGAATCATGGCAGATACAAATCTCAATACAAATCATCAAGTCAAGAAGAGGCTGGAGTGAAGTATTGCAAGTCCTGAAAGAAAACAACTTCCAACCCAGACTGATGCATCCTGAAAAACTTTCTTTCCAAATTAATGAAGAAATAAGATACTTCCATGACAAAGAACAACTCAAGGAATTCATGACTACCAAACCAACCCTACAAAAAACACTAAAGAACATTCTAGAGTGAGATAAAAAGGACCATGGTCTCAGGAATAATGGCAGAGGCAGACCATCAGTGGGGCCAGTTGATTGAATGGGGAGGAAAAATAGGGAGCCAATGGCAGAAAAATAGCATGGCAGAGACAATGCAGTGCAAGAGGGCCATAACTATTAATACAGAGGGACACAGTGCACCCATAGAAACACAGGCAGAGTGAATCAGGAGACAGGATCCATCAATACGCTCTATACAAGAAACACATTTAGTTAGAAAGAAAATTCATAGTCTGAAAGTCAAAGGAGAGAGAACAATGCCCTATGTGACAGAGAGTCAAAAAAAAAAGCAGGAGTAACTTACCCATCAACTGTAGAATGGATAAGAAAGACATGGCATTTTATGTGGTAGAAACCTATTCAGCTATAATGGAAGATAACCTCAAGGCTCTTGAAGGTGGATGGAGGCAACTTGAGATCATGTTCATGGATGAAATGGCTCAGAGTCACATTCGTGAATTTCTTGTTCTCTCCCTAGTATAACAAACTAAAGGAGTTAGTGGGATCCAAAATGCACAACACATATTGGGAAAGTCAAAGGGGAGGAACTATCTAAAAAGGGAAGGAAGTGACCACTATTTATTATCATGATTTGAAACTCACATTGTCTTCATTGTTCTGATTAGTTTCATTTTATTCTGTTTTGTCTGGTTTTATTATACTTGATGGAATGGATAGCTATTTTAAAGATACCAAAATATATCATTGCAGCCATCAAGGATGTCCAATTATCTTGTTTCAAAACCATGTATTGCTTTCATTGTTTTGTTTTGGTTGATTTTACGCTAGTCTGTGTTGTTTGATTGTAATACGTCTGAAGGTGTAGGCAACTATTCTGAAGATAACAAGAAGCATTATGGTAGCCACTGCTGTTTTACTAGTATCTTGAACTTCTGTATTGCTTATACTATTCTGCTTTGTTTGTTTTGCTTTGTTTTTGTTTTCTTTACTGGTTTTATTTTGTTCTATTTTGTTTGACTTTACTTATCCCTGATGATATGGGCACTTATATTGGAGATAACAAGAGGCATTATGGTAGCCATTATTGATTGCTTTTTACCCTGCTTAGAAGTCACGTGCCATGTTCATTGTTTTGTTGTGATTGACTCTACTCTGTTTTATTTTGTTTGATTGTATTCTTTTCAAAATAAAAAATAGTAATAAGAAAAACTTTTGACAAATTCCAATATCAATTCACAATCGAAACCCTAACAGAAAATTGGAATATATGATCTTTACCTCAATTTGATAAAAGTCATCTATGACAAATCAACAGCTAACATCATACTAAATGGTCAAAAATTGAAAGATTTTATTCTAAAATCAGGAACAAGACAAGGATACCCACTATCACTATTCTTATTCAATACACTTCTGGAAACATTAGCCAGAGCAATTAGACAAGAACAAGAAATAAAAGGAATAAGGATAAGACATGATACTCTACATGGAAGACCCCAAAACTACACAAAAAAACTTCTAGATTTAATAACCAAATTCATTAGTGTAGCTAGATACAAAGTCAACACTCAAAGATCAATAGTCTTCCTGTACACAAGTCACAAATGCACAGAGAGAGAAATTAGGGAAATCATACCATTTACGATAACATCCAAAAAATGAAATACTTAGGAATAAATCTAGCAAAGGAAATAAAAGATCTATATATTGAAAATTACAGTACTCTGAAAAAAGAGATCCAAGAGGATGTCAGAAAGTGGAAAGATATCACTTGCTCATGGGTAGGAAGAACTAGCATAGTGAAAACAGCTATACTCCCAAAATTGTTATACAGATTTAATGCAATCCTGACCAAAACACCATTAGTATACCTCACAGAACTAGAGAAAACACTCATTTAGAACCAGAAGAGACCTAGAATAGCCAAAGCAATTCTGGGCAACAAAGGCAAAGCAGGAAGCATCACAATCCCTGACTGGAAATTGTATTACAAAGATACTGTGATAAAATCAGCATGGTATTGGAAAAAAAATAAACAGACTTGAGAATCAGTGGAACAGAATAGAAGGTGCATACACAACTCCAAACACACTCAACCACATTACCTTTGACAAAGGAGCCCAATATGTTCACTGATGAATGTATTCTTAAGCAATGGAAAATATTCAACCCACACATATTGAAAAGGAGCTGTTAAATATTTTTCTACACCTGAACATGGCCTATCTATCCTCTAGAGCCAAAATGGAATGCAGAGGGAAGTATTAATTATGTTGCTGTTTTACAATTGGAATTGTACTGTAAGAAAGAGAAAAACTTGCTAGAATTACCTTATTTTCAGACTTCTTTGCATTAAGAAATAACCCTTCCTTGTGTTCAAAATATAAATGTAAAAAAAGACACCTCTGTCCTTTAAAGCATCCACTATCACAGAGCCTGAGGCCACTCTTCCTTGCCCTTTAGAGACTGAGGAAGAGGTCTCCAAGATAACTTTAATCAAAGCCTCACCAACAATTACTGTGTCTGAGGCTTCCCTACTCACCATTCCAGGCTTAAGGGTGGAGCTTCAAGGCCAGTTATAATTAAAGCCTCCATGAGGCTGTATCCACCTGTAGCTGATTTTGTTCAAGCTCCTCGAGGACAATATCACTTACAAGAAGTAAATGAGAAATTTAGAGCTGCCCACATTCATGCATCCTTTTCTCTCAGTGACCTAAAACAGATCAAGCTAGATCTAGAAAAGTTTTCAGACAGCCCTGATAAGTACATGGAAGTCTTTAGAATACTTACTCAAGCCAGTAAACTAGACAGAAAAAATGAAATGTTGCACTTAAATCAAACATTAACTTCAAATGAGAGATAATGGGTACATAATTAAACTGTGAATTTCTTAAGTGTGTTACAGATAGCCAGGGACATATACTCTTTCCCAGTGGTTTTAAATAGAACCTAACCAAAAAACAATTTAAAAAAATATAACCCAGTCAGCACTGCTATACAGGGAAGTTATTTAGATGACTGGATAGAGAATCCAAAATGTCTTGAAACCTCTTTGTCCTACATCCAACATTTCTTCTAGATTATTACCTATCTCTGTCTGTCCCTAGAGGTAATAAATCTCTTTTGTAGGCTAGGATTTTTAAAACCTTTGATTCTGAGTCATTTATGAGAAAGTCCTAACAATATAGTTATAACACTTTAATTTCTCTCATGCTGTCTTTCAAAAAATTAAAAGCAACTATTCAAGTTCTTTGACTATTGATTTATTTTCTGCTTGGCAATACACTTGCAGTCAATTACAGTTCTTGTCTCTAGAGGTATGTTTTGCTAAGGATTAGTGACCTGACCTGGGAAACTCTTAATTTTAATTGTCTTTCTACACCTGAGATGGTTAGGATTTAGTTCTTGTATCACTCTTCTGTTCCTTCTCTACTGTTCTTCCCCAAAAAATAACACAGTTTACAACAGTGTTTGGTCCAAGACAACTCTCTCCTCCATGGTTGCTGAATTTTAGGACCAAGCTTCCAGAATGGTGAGTTTCCCCTCCCTGGGACTTTTCCAGAGTGAGACTGACCTTCATTTGTCTCTAGGTCATATTCAAAAACTGGTCTAGGTTTAATCCTAAAACTCTCAAAGAAACGTGAAAGTTTTAGTACAAGTTTTACCTGCCTTTCAGTCCTTAGGCAGCAATAGAGATTAACCCTTCTTACCTCTCCCTCCCCTCAAGAATGATGCTGACTGGTTTTTATAGCACAGGACTGATTTATAGTACACATCAGTTCACTGATAAGGCAAAACATTATGAGTTTAATAGTAGTTTCAAACAAGAATGGGTATTAAAAATTGGCACAGCTCTGGTCCCCAGAAAATTGTCTCTCTCATCATGATTTTTCTCCAGAACATCTTGCCTGATTAACCACTATTCTCAGAGATACACTAACTGAGGCTCTAAAAAGGAAGGCCTAGATATGGTCCAAGAGTCACAGGAAAATGAGAAAAACTTTCATATGCAGACATGTGCAGTGGAGCAAGTTGGAGCCTTGACAGGCCTTATTCCACCACTGCTTTGAATTCATACTCCAGGGAGTGCCACTTAATCTTTTCTACACTCAAACCTGGCCTGTACACCACTGCCACCCACATAAATAGGTAAAATTACCTTTAATAATCTGTCTCTTTAGAGGGAAGAGCTACATGTGGTTATCAGAGCAGTTTTGGCTATCAGTTATGACTATCCAACAACTATGGCTATCAAAACAATGAGAAGTCTATATAACTGGTTATTCCAATCTGATAAATGATCGGCGCAGCACTTATTTTTTAAAACTGCCTTTGTTTTCACAGGTGTAAAAGGTTTTTATTTCCTTTTGGTTTTTATTTGAGTTCTCTGTTAATTGACCTACAAAAAGTTCTGACTAGTCTAGTTATAGTTACAAACTTAAAAACTGTAAAAGACTTATTATAATTCAACATTGTCAAATACATGTGAGTAAACTCTAGTCTAAAAAAAATTACCTTATGGGTGTCAGTCTGTCTGTCTGTTCAATATGTGACTGGTTACAATACTTTTAGTTGTTTTGTTTGAGCACAATAATATTTTCTTCTTTTGCATTTTTGTATTTTGTATTTTTTTATTTTAAAGATAATAAAACCCAACAAAACAAAACAGAATAAATCCAATCAAAACACAGCAGTGAAATTGGTACAGAACATCAAAGCAGGATAATAGGAAAACAACAATGACTACCATTATATCATTATCTTCACAGTAGTTGTCCATTCCATCAGTTATAGCAATATCAAAACAAAACAGAATAACATCAATCAAAACAGAATATTGAGTAAAGAAAAAAACTTAAGAACAAAACAAAACCATGAGAACAATATTAGACTTCAAAAAGAAGATAGAAAAAAATCCCCCATATTTGCCATATTATATACTGCTATCCTCCTTATAGATGCTCAGACTGACAGTTCCAGGCCTGTAAATTCAACCAAACACTATAAGCCTTTAGTTGCTTTTTGTATCTCAGTTGCTATAAACTCAGGCTGACCTCCAAACCAACTGGTGGCTTACAGGGTAAGGGGGTTTGGTAATTCTGTCTGCACACTGGTAAGCTCACCAGAGGCACTGACTTTTTCTTCCTGGGTCCCACATGGTCTGTATGCTTACCAGAAAGGCTGGCTAGTTGGCTTATTGATCGTCTCCTCCCAGTCCCAGCATGGCCAATTCTCCTCTGTCTTGGTTACTTTTTTTCATTGCTGAAACAAACACCTGACACCCAAAATGAAGCAAGGAAAGGTTTATTTAGCTTACAGTTTTTGGAGATTTCAGTGCATAATCAGCTGGCTCCAAGGCAGGGTGGCATGGCACTGGGGCAACACTTCAAGGCAGCAGCCAGAGCAAAAAAAAAAAAAAAAAAA
>RJWT010017353.1:0-19371 GCA_004365215.1 Cuniculus paca | reverse complement strand
GGCAGGGCTTCCTTCCTTCTCATATGGTGATCAGCTGGGGCCTGCACATGTGGGCACTTGAGGAGAATTCTGAGAATATATGAGTAAAAGCTAATTTTACCAACAATGTCAGGTCCAGATTGAGGCACAAGGAAACAATCCTAGACATTTCACATGCACGTCAGGCAGGCCATAAATCAGAAGGAGAAAAAGCTCAACTGAGCCAAGCATTACTGCCAAAGAATTTATAGTAACTACAGGCTGAGCATCCTCAATCCAAAACTCTGCAATTTAAAGCTTTTTGAGTACCAAAGGACATAATGCTTAAAAAGTTTCACAATGTGAAGTATCCCTGGATCTCAGATTGTACATTTCTGGATTAGAAATGTTCACCCGATAACACCTATGCAAATATCAAGAAAACCTATGCAAATATTCCAAAACCTGAAAGCTTCTGAAACCTGAAAGCTTCTTCCTGGTCCCAAGCATTCTGAGTAAGAATTTCAACCTGCACCTCCATAGATAGATGACAGAGATGTTGACGTCTAGGGCTGAAAGGAAATGAACATACATCTGCCTAAGCAAACAGACCCAACATAATATAACAGTTTATATCAAGATGTTCTAAGAACTTGAAGCCAATCTTCAAAAACTATCCTGCAATTCAAACATTTCAATCATTCCAACATATTCAAAGAGAATAAAACTCAAATTCCAGCTCAGTGAATATACTTAGAGGACAAGGTCACTCAAGCTACATCAGCTAAAATATCACCTTTATCACTGTACAGCTATGAGAGCAGAATGCCTGGCTCCTCCTCACTCCCTACACTCCACTCCCACTCTAGCTGCAGATTTTGAAATGCTGTGTTCTGTACCTTTGTAAGTAGCTTGATATTGTTTAACCAAGTGGACTTCACTCTTGGGAGAAAGGAAAATGTCACTTCCTTGAAGTACTTGCTCAGCAGATCTGGGCACACTTTTAGGATGTTCACCACCAGCTCAGCCACCAGCTCATCGTTGGCTGCAGTTTTCAAACCCAACAAGAAGTGCAGGAGTGTCAGGTTGCCTCCTCTGTTGGGGACAGAGACAAGAGGGAGGGGTCAGCAGAGAAAATTCAAGCTAGCAGAGGCCTGGAGTTTCTCTCAGGGTCAGTGGTAAAATGGCTATGGGTAAATTTCCTCCAGGACACAAAGTGAGGTGTTTCCATGGCTGTGAGATCTTGAACTCTATCAGAGCACTTTGATTTCTATCCCCTACTTCTAAGCAGCTGAAAAGGTCTCCACTTTATCCTACGCTCCCCCCTTGCTTTCCTGCTTCCCTCCCTGGAATTCGACCTGACTTTTAAAGACAGGAAGCTGTCCTCTCTAACCTCCACAGTCACCTAGAGTCTCCCCATATCCCCAGACCTTTCTTATTTTTTATTTTGAGACAAGGTCTCACTAAGTTGCTAAATGACACAGGCTGGGCCTGAATTTTCGATCCTCCCGCTTCACAGGCCCAGTGTACACACACACACTATTTGAGTCAATAATGCAATAAAAGGAATAGCACTGACACTGACATGCTGTGCAACACAGGCCAGATGCTGCTCATGGCAGCTATCTCGCTCCGCCTCTCTGAGGCAGGCGCCAATTTTACAGGTGAGTTAACTGAGGCAGAGAAAAGGCATAACCTGCTAAGGTTTCAGAATTAAGTTATGATTAGAGTCCAGTTATGTGATTTTGAGAGCCTGTTCTCTTATCCTGCATACCAGGGGACGACACACCATGGCCCGCCACCCAGCTGTGTAAATAAGTTTAACTGGAACACAGTCACATGTCTGTCTATGGACACTTCCGTGCTACAGTGACATGGCTGAGCACCACAGATGGATGGCCCACCTGCTCAAAAGAGTATCTGGTCCTTTATAGAAAAAGTTCGCCTCATTCTATCCTCTAACACCTTACATTCAGTAAGTACCTTCTAGGTGGCAAGCACTAACGTAGACCCTTTGGAAGACAAAATGAGACAGACTCTTTTCTTACCTCTTCCCACCAAATCAGATCGTGCAAAAAAAAAAAAAATTATGCAAGGTGATCAGAAGCCTGAACTAAGCAAAAGGACACTGAGAGTGGAGGGCACATTTTAGAAGGGCTGCCTCAAGCGGTGACATCTGCTCAGGGACTCTAATGAAATGCAGCGGGACACACGACCGCTGGGAAACCATGCGCTTCAGTTTTCTTAAAGCTTCCCACTACTGTCCACAAACACAACTCCTTTCCTCCTCCCCTAAGCACAAACATGTTTTTTGCTAGTAGTTTCAAATAGTCACGAAAACTATAGTTTATTTCAAACAAACCCACACCCTCAAAATTGATTTGATATGCTCATTAAGTGATCATCCATTTCACAGGCCTAGTTAAGGAGAGAAGAAAAGGGGGAAATGTATATGTGTGTGTTTTCATTTTCGTTTTTTTTTTTTTTGGTCTTTTTGAGGCAGAGTCTCACTATGCAGTTCAGGCTGGCTTTGAGCTCACTTTGTAGCCCAGGTTAGTCTCAAAATTTGCAAGGATCCTCCTGCCTCAGCCTCCCGAGTCCTGGGATTACAGGTGTGTACCACCACGCCCAACTGTATGCATGTTTTAAACATGGTTATTAGAATGTATCTGACTACAAAAGTCCAATGTAACTTTTTTTTTTTAATCTTTTTCAGACAGGGTCTCGCTATGTAATTCAGGCTGGTCTTGCGCTCACTTTGTAGCCCAGACTGGTCTTGAACTCTCAATGATCCTCCTGCCTCAGCCTCCCGAGTGCTGGAATTGCAGGTATGCACCACTACACCTCGCAAAAACACAATTTACAAGCCTGCCGTTGACAGAGCATTACTGACTATCAGCTTTGGAATTGTACTTCCTAGATTCAAATGTAAACTCTGCCTTGACTGCCCTAAGATCATCATCCTCCTCTCAAAACTGGGCTAACAAGGATACTCAACTCAGGACCGCTGCGGAGGCCACGCCAGGGCCTCTGCTCCCTGGGTAGGTGACACAAGGGACTCCTTCTCAGGTCTAATTGATGCCAGCATCTTTCAGCAGACATAGGCAATGCTTCCCTAGGGGAGATATACTACTGTCTATGAATCTAAATACATTGCTAAGTGAGGTATCTGCCCCCAGTGAGTTGGAACAGACATTTGGGATGTCCCCATTGCTCACCCCTAAGACGAGTTAGATAATGAACACAATTCCAATTCTAACCTACAATTCTATGTAGCTGGTTTCCAATGGACAGTCAGTACATGATGACTTTCGAGAACACACACGCTGGGGTTCACAAGAGTTGTAGTTTACCTGCCAAAAGTACCCAAAGATGCGTCATAAAAGTTAATCCCATGCTTGAGCGAACAGCAAAGATCCGTCAGGAAGTTATGCACGAGCTCCCTCACCACGGCTTTCCCTGCTTCTTCAGCAGACGCCTACGTGGGTTGGAAAGTAATTCAATGAATCCCAAGTTCATAAACCTTAGCAACAGCAACAGCAGAACAACAGGACAATATCACCCACCTAACGACAACTCAGAAAATACTTTAAATCAAACACTTGGAGTTATTCCAAAAGCAAAACAAAACCATCCCAAACAGACACATCCATCAAGATAAAAGAATATTCTTAACAGAGGCAAGTTTAAACCTTTATTTTTAAAAGCTTTGAAATGACTTAATTTGTCTCAAACTTTTGAATAAAACTGCACATTTGGGAGTGTTTTTATTATGCCCACAGGGCTTTCTGTAAAAGAGCACACAAGAATATGTTTGAGCTGGGCGTGGTGGCTCACGCCTGTAATCCCAGCACTTGGGAGGCTGAGACAGGAGGATGGTTGTGAGTTTGAGACCAGCCTGGGCTACAAAGTGAGCCCAAGGCCAGCCTGAACAGCATAGTGAGAATCCTGTCTCAAAAAGACAAAAAAGAAAAGAAAAGAAAAGAAAAAGAATATGTTTGAAATGAGAGGACCTAGGCAAGTCACTGAGACAAAAGGGAAGAAAACAGCAGGCTCTGGAGAAGTGAGCTTCTCAGAAGTGAGCAGGAAGGCTGCGCCTGCGCTACGCTGGCCAAGCCCCTGCTGAAACTCTGAGGACGTCAAAAGGCACACGGGGCTTGAATCAGTCTGAGAGCAGCTGTTTCAATTTACACAAATAAACCTTCACAAAATAAATGATCCAGGCTGGGGATTTAGCTCAGTGGCCTAAGCGCCTGCCTGGCAAGCGTGAGGTTGTGAGTTCGATCCCCAGTACCACAAAAATAAATAAATAAATAAAGCATGTCAGTAGGTGAGGATATACAAGGTCCCTTAGACTCTGTGAAGTAAACACAACAAGCTTTGAAACTTCAAAACCTGGCTGTGAAAAGAACAGGAGAAAGAAAAGGAAGAGTGTACTCGAGAGGAGGAGGACAGCACTGCAGAACCCAATAACCGTGTATCAGGCACGCGCTGCAGGCAAAATTAAATCGTCACTCACTAGAGGGAGTACTACCATGATAACTCCTAGATGAGAACAAAAATCTTAGGGTAAAAATACAAAATTTAACTTGGGTATAATGGCACACGTCTGTAAGTCCAGCTACTTGAGAGGCCGAGGCAGAATTACAAATTTCAGGCCAGCATGGGCAATTTAGTAAGACCCTGTCTCAAAACAAAAAATACAAAGGTCTGGAATTGAGGTCCATGGTAGAACAGTTGTCTAGCAAGCGCAAGGCTCTGGGATCAATCCCCAGCACTGCAAATAATAAAATAATAAAATTTTTAAAAATCATACTGCATTTAGCAGAAGTATTATAACCACAAGACAAAAGAAACAGATGAAATAATGGGTTTTCTTTTCTTTTCAGTTTTTAGTTTTTAGCTTTATTTTTTGTTTTTTGACATAGGTTTGGGCTATGTAGCCCAGGCTGGCCTTAAACTTGTGGCAATCATCCTGCCTCAGCATTCCAGATATTGGGATTACAGGCGTGCGCCATTACGTCTAGCTGGGGATTTTATTTTAAAGTCCAGTGTAATATTGAGATGCTACTACTGCTAAGGTCAACTGAAACCCAAGAGACTGTACCTTGGCATTCTCCGAATTTTCTGGGGTCACATCAGCAATCCCATTCCAGCTGTAGAGAGACGCTATGTGGACCAGGAGCTGCCCAGTGAAGAAGCGCACCTTCTGGGTTTTTGTGATATTTTTATTGTGAACTACCTAAAAACAATGACAGAACAAACGATGCTCGAAGAATCATTTGTTTTTAAAAATACTGTTTATTGTCTTCTCATCATTATAAAAATGCATGCCAATTGTAGAAAATTTGGCCAAAAAAAAAAAGGGAAAAACATACAGAGAAACACAGAATTCATCAATATCCCAAACATCTTGGTACCTCATTACTATTTTGGGGTTTCCTTTCAGTCCCCCCACCCATAGCCACTACACACAGGTACACAGCCTGGCTATCATTTTTGGGCCTGAGACTATATTGCTATGAGGTTTTGTGCCTCCTTGTATCTAGCATAAGCTTTTACCACATTAAAAATTCCTCCTGAAGACTGTTTTAGAGGGTGAAACAGTACTGTGTGCTGTCAGTGAACCCTAACTTAGCTAACCCTTCTCCTGATGTTTCCACCTGGCTACTCCCCATCAAGCCGTGTATGAAGCCTACACTCCGCTTAGGGACCTCACAGGGCCTTACAGATGGAACTGTGCCACAAGATCTCAGCCCCCGCCCCCAAGCCGGGCAGCGTGGCCCAGTGTATGTATTTGAAATGCATCCTCCAGGTGGTTCTGATACAGCACTCGGGCGCACAGCAACCGTAAGTCAGGCTCACAGCATACGTAAGATCTTCAGCACATGGTGCCAGACTGCCACCTTCCACAGGGGCTGCAGCACCTCCTCTAGGGAAGTACGTGGCTCAAAGTGTCTTTGCTAGCACCGTACTGAATGTCATTTTTAAAACGTCAATGCTGTTCTGGTATGGGAAGAAACCTGTGTGCTGCTACTTGTTTTACTTTGGGTAAGGTGACATTCTCAGGGACGGGGGGACAGTGCTGCTTTGTGCACTGTAGGGTGTGCAGCAGCATCTCTGGCCTCTACTGACTAGGGACCAGTTGTAGCTCCCCAGTTGTAACTGCAAATGACTCTAGCCAGGCATGGTGGAACACCCCTGTAATCTCAGAACTCAGGAGACTGAGGCAGGAGGATCGCCATGAGCTTGAGGCCAGCCTGGGCTGTATAGTGAGTTCAAGACCAGCCTAAACTATACAGTGAGACCTTATCAGAAAAACAGATAAATAAAAATTTAAAAAGCTGTGGCCAGATATTGCCAAACATCTCAAGGAGAGTAAAACTGTACTCAGTTGAGAACCACTGTTTTAAGAGCTACAAAAGTGTTTTCATGCCTATTATTTCATAATTTTCATGCCTATTATTTCATGCCATTTTTTGCACGGGCTCTTGACAACTTTTCATGTTGAAAAGGTCAGACAGTTTTCCTAATTAATCACTTAAGGTGTTTCTATTTCAAGGACAGTAATTCTTTTTGACAAGTTTTTAAATTTCCGTAAGAATGTTTGCAAAAGACAGACGATATAACATGACACAAATTAACACTGTACTAGAGGTGTCAAGGAGATATTATTTGCAATTTGCAGCTCACAATTATGAAACTGGGTTGCTGTGAACTGCTGACCAACAGCCTTCCTCCCATGCTATGAAAGGACAGCACTGCGTTCCTCCAGCTTCTTATCCCAGAACTTGCTCACCATCAAGCCCAGCTTCTGCTTAAGAAGCTGCTTTCCACACCATCTATGTAACTACAGCTAGGAAAGCTGTAAACGATGACAAGGACAAGGATGGATACCATTTCTTCATTCACAAAGAGAAAACAAACAATGAGGAAACTGATCACCAAACACATACCTTTGTTCTCAGTGTAGATAGCAAAATGTTGATGGTAGAAATCCTATCTTCCTTTATGCCCGAGCTAAAGATGCAAGGGATAAATTCTGAAAATAAAAGTTTCAAAGCATTAAACGCAGAAGTATTCTGGAAATAAGAACAAATGAGAGAATATTACTGATTAAATGGTACAGCAAACAATGTCATGTATCTTTAAAAAAAAAGTTTTGTCTTTCTTAGTTATATAATTTCACAGTAGGAAAAAACAGCTTCATGACATAGGAAATCAAGGGCATCTAAGGTAAAACAACGGGATTTTTCTTAAAAGTTCAGAATTTTTTTTTTTTTCTTCTTGAGACAATGTTTCACTCTGCAGTTCAGGCTGGCTTTGAACTTACTTTGTACCCAGGCTGGCCTGGAACTCTCAGCTATCCTGCTTCAGCCTCCCGAGTGCTGGGAGTACAGGAGTATGCCACCATGCCCAGCCAAAAGTTCACTAGTTCTTTAGTTCCATTTTACTTTCACTTTTGTACGTTAAGTAAAATGAACAACAACGATTGAAAAAGAATACGCAGTATGACTACAGTCTTCTAAAACTTCTCTCCTGCTTACTGAGAGGTATGTTTAAAATTATGATCATTTTACTGGTTGGTAGGAGGAGTTTGGGGAGATTATTTGTTCATTTTTGCTTTCTCTTCATACTTTTCCACCAGCAGGGAGACAGCCACCAGAGCTGGAGGACCTGCCATTACTAACACATCGCTGATACTGCACAGAAGCACCAGTGCAATTACAATATTGCCTGCTTCCTATGTGTTAATTTCTACAAAAGAAACCCATTATTCTTTAAAGAAAATACGAACCAAACTAAAATTTAAAATCAACCATAACCCTCCACTCACACAAAGGCAAACATGATAACCTGAGTTAACTGTTAGCCTTCTTGTATAACCATACCATTTTACTTAGCTGCTGGTTAAGCTAAATGGGATCGTGCTTCACTGCGCTGTGAGGTGACACCCAATCACGCAGAGTGATAAACTCTGGTGTCAGCATGTTCCTGCAGCACTTTTAATGGCTGCATTCCATCACAGGACTAGCAAAAGACCAGATGGCTAAGATGACACAGGGGAAGTGTTAAGAAACTGCAGCCGTGGTAGCAGCAGGACTCTCTGAACCTAGTTCCGGCAGTGACGGGGAAGAACTGGCTGTGGTGTCCTCTCCAGGACGCTCTGCCACTGACGGAGCCCCACACGGACCAGGCTGACCACCATTTGTGCCCTCAAGCTCTGGAGGAGCTCGGGTCTCCCTTCCAGGGCGTGTGGGGAGAGGGCCAGACATGCACTCACACCAAGCTACAGCACCCGTGTCCTCTAAGGATGACTCCGAGTTCCAACCAGAACACAAACGCATGATTCTGGGAACCTTACTGAGCAACTGCCATGTGTTAAGTAAGCTCAGTCATTTACCACCTTATAAAATCTTCACGCAAGTGGCCCTAGTAAACTATGCCAACTCGTGCTCTAGGAAAACAGCCACCAGAAGTGGTAAAGCAGAAATCCTCTGGAGCTCTGATATTCTGATAGCATGGGGCAGAGCAACTAGGGTAATTACACTCTATGTATCTTTGTATCATGGTACGCAGGATCAAATCCAAGGGCCCTGCACATGCTAGTTACCTAGCATTTACAAGCTCTATCGCTGAGCTGCCCCTCGAACCAAATAAATTATATTTTAAAAAATGCAATTACTAAGGAAAGCCAGGTAGCCAAGGTTATGAATCTGTGTATGTTCTCTGTTTGCATTAATCCTTTGTTAGGCAAAGTTCAGCACTCTAGGCGGTCTCACAGTAATGCCTCCATTCACACTGAAAGGTGATATCAAGATGGCAGTACTCAAGACTTTGCCCCCTGCGCACAATCTTCATGCCACTGCACAAATCTGCAAAAGCTGTGGATTTGTTGGAAGAAATGGTTTGCAGTAGGTCTTTCAGAACAACTGCAGGTGGGCTTTTCTAAGGGACAAAGGGAATACCTACCTTTCAGCTCCAGCACTTGCCCTATAGTGCTATCATCACCAGCAATTAAGAAGGACAGGGCAAACTGGATGTAGGCCAGCCGGACGTCAGGCACTCCCTGGAGGACAAAGGAGACTAACACGTCACATGCATCTCACACACACACAGAACAGACAGGAGCACAGCAGGCATGCATGCACCTCCCAACATCACCAGCCCCAGTCTTGTTCCCAATCATCTGAGGGTGGAGGTCTGAAGTCGACGAGCACTCTTTATGGAAAGCAAAGGTTTTTGCTCTCTTACCCCCAACTGTAACACGTAAAGTGTTAAGTTTATGGATCACTGTAGTATACAGTAAAAGACTCTCGACCCACCTATATCCATCCCCTAGTCGGCCAGTAACAATAATCCATCCATGGTTTTGCAAATCTGGCAACAATGGAAAGTCTGGTGCTACTTTTGGTAAGAAGCCAATGTGCAGATGTCTGGTTTTCATTAGATACTGTAAGTTATGAACTCACAAGAGTATCAAAGCACAGATGCTTCAGGTTATGAACCCAGCAAAGCTATCCCAGGTCTGTAGCCTGTGCCATCCCACAGGCATCAGTGGCAACCTGGGGCAGCAAGGCCCCAAGTCCATGGCTAGCACCTAGCACTTCTGGGGAGGCCACGAGGGCCAGCTGATCGGTTTTCCTCCCAGTGTCACAAGAAAAAGCCATGTCTCATCACCCTCTGCTGCACTTAAGCTAAAGCACATTCATCCCTCGTCAGTTGTGCTGGAGCAGGCACGTGTGTAGACTGTCCCCACTTAAACGCCAGCCTTTGTCCACTTCCCAGTAATACCACTAAAGAGTAAATTCATACTATACAGAATTACCATTGCAAATACCTGGTAAGAAACACAAAGAGGCCATCTCTGCTTTCCAGATAGTCCCGCCACACTTAGCAGTGGCGAGGATAGTGACAATGATGCCCACATTTACTGAGCACTACTCCAGGCAGACTTCAAATGCTGAACATCTGTTATCTTATTAGTCTTCATGATAAGCTGAGGTAAAGATGCTTACCATCCTCATTTTACAGATGGGCAAAGTGAGGATTTAAAAACTCACTCAAGGTCATGCAGCTGCTAAGTAGCCAAGTACCAGAACTGGGATAATTAAGACATAACTGTGCAAACATGCTGCTTCAGGTTCAAATAAAAAGATGCTCTCCCTTCTTCTCAGGGCTTCCTGGCACCTGCATCTCACCTTTTCTCAAGGTGCAGGGAGCCTATTTGGCAACGTTTGGGTCTCTGTGCAAGTATTTGATCAATTCCTTCTTGTTTTGTTGGGGGAATTTCTTCTGGAGAAAAGATATCTGTAATACCAGCAACTCAGGATGCTGAGACAGGACAGCTGCAAGCTTGAAGCCAACCTGTGCAACTTAGTGAGACCCAGGCTTGAAATAAAAAGGGCAGGGGCTGCAGCTCAGTGGCAAACTGTTTGCCTAGAATGCCTAAGGCCCTAGGTTTTATTCCCAGTACCTCAAAAGAGAGAGAGAGTGAAAGGTGAGAGAGAGAGAGAGACACACAGAGAGAGAGAGAGAGAGAGAGAGAGAGAGAGTGTTAAGAGGAGAGTATGCAATTCCTACTCTCAAACACCTGGATTGAAGCCTTGCACACTTGTTGTATTTCTTGAGTCTCACTCTATCCATGTCACGTAGCACTCGGCAACACCTTATCAGATCAATGAGGATTCATTACAGATATAACCCGAGCTTCAACCAAACCCTCTGATCTGTGGGCCTCTTCACCACATGGGTTTGGGTATAATGACTGGTGTGCAGAAGGGGCACACACACTCCTGTGCCTTTGCTCAGTTTCATGTTTGCAAAGCCCCCTGGCAAATGCCCTAACCCTCAAGCTGACAGAATGCAAAGTCAACTAAGAAACTATCACGAGGGAGCTTAAAGTAACCACCACTCCTGAGCTGCCTGGGGGCCTCCCTGCTCACATAGACATCTCACTAATCCCAGCACAGTCATTGTTATCCTAGCCTGCATTCGCATCACACTGTGAACAAATGATGTAACACTCAAACTTGTCTGGAAAAATTAAATTAGGCTTTATTTTCTTCCTGCTAGCAGAACCCCCCCAACTCTGTGTCCACTGAGACGGTATTAGAGTCAGGGTCCTGGAATGCTGGCCACAGCTTCTGCAGTTCTAGATCTTGCTGTCCCACTTACACACAGTGGAGTTGGACTAGATCCTCCCATGAGTCTTCTAGCATGAATTCCTAAGTGAGAATTTGGTTATCACCTGCTGACTCCCTTTCTGTATATCTAACAACTCTTAATCTCGGACTCCAACTCCATGAAGGAACCAGACAGATGAGGTCCCCAAGACCCTGTACCTCTTCACTCCAGGCCATCACCTCCGCGGCTCCTCAAAGACATCCTGTTCCTGCTGAAAGAGGGTCATACACCTAATCCTTCGTTCCTACTCTGATCTCACAGAGCTATTATCCCTGGAAGAAAATGTCCTGAACTCTTCAGGGCTTGTTCTGCAAAACACTAAAATAGACCAAAACATATTTGGCAAGACTGCTCTTTGGCACAGGATTTTAACAATGCTTTCTTTGGCTGGATGAAGATATCCATGGTCCTTTCTTCAGGAGGCTTTAATAATTCCCTCCCAAATGTTCAGATACACTCACTACAACAGAAATTGCTATTAGCATCTCTAACAACTAAAGTGCATGAAAAGAAGCAGGAGAAACACAAAGATTAAAAAGAGAGGCAAAGAGACTGGAGAAGCACATCAACCAAACGCAGTGTGCAGATTGTTTGGATTCCCTCTCGATCCACAGTATGTTAAGGTTTTCAATCTAAAGCAGCCCCAAATCTTCATGTGTTTGGAGAGTGACTAGATCGTGGGTGCAGCACAGCAGATTCTGTTAGGTGAGTTGCTGGGGGCGTGACCTCGAAAAGGTCCCCGCTCCTCCCTTCTCTGCTTCCTGCCCACCATGACGTGAGCAGCTTTCCTCCACCTGACCTTCTGACCGTGCCCTTCCTGCCTTGAAGCCAGCTGACCATGGACTGAAAATGTGAGCCAAAATAAACCTCTCCTCCCTTAGGTTGTGGGTATAAGGTATTGTGTCTCAGTGATGAGGATAGGGACTAAGTATGTAAATAGTCTTCAGATAGTCAGAAAAACTAGATCAAGTGGGGTTTTAGAAGACACTGAGAAATCATTAATGGTGGTTGGTGTGATAATGGTTCAGTGGTTTTGCTTTTTAAAAGGCCTTTTTCCGTTAGAGTATACACTGAAATATTTATGGTGAGGTATGATTCATGTCTGAGATTGGCTATAATAGGCTTCACTAAGCAAACTGAAACAGTGGGGCGGGTGACAAGTTGTGATGAAGCTGCAACATAAAGCTTCTCACGCTGCTCTATTTTTAATGTCCTGACATTTCCAGATCTAAAAAAATTTAACGTCTAGACACCATTTTGTAGAACACACAAAGTATTTAAGAGCTCTTATTCTTGAGATAAGAGTAAATAAAAGAAAGCAAGGACACTTTTGGCCTGGCATTGGCTCCCATCTTACTGGTCCTGCAGAGGTAGGACCCTCTGCCCTGAGACCCTGAGATGATTTAGCTCGCACAGCAGGGCTCAGGAGAGGGAGCCATCGGTGGGCTTCCCAGTCTGCTGGTCTCAGCGGGTGGCCTGGGTGCCCGAGTCTTTGCTGCTCAGATGGCTGGAGTCAAGAGAGACAGGGCTGAAGGGGCACGCACCTGATGAGCAATTAGTGCCAGGCTTGCTGCCAAGACCAAAGAGCCATGGTATTTGCCCGAGTGTGCACACACATTCTTTTTATTAGAAATGCATTTAAATGTCAGGAGCCATTACTCACTAAATGGAATCTGTTGACATGTTAATAAAGCATAGTATCTAAGAGACACTAAGACCTGGACTTTTTTTTCTCCGAGAATACCTTATTTGTAATTCCAGTAAAACCTTCAACACCAGACCAATCTTACAGGACGGCAGAAGTTCCCTGGCATTCTTGTCAACCCTTTAGTCTATTTCCTGACAATGTAAAAACTTGATTCCCAGGAGTACTGAGAGAACAAGTTAGTATATAGTTACAGAAGGGGATCATGCGAACACGGTTCTCTACCTGCCCAACTGTCCTTCTGCTCAGAAAGCGGCAAGAACTAGGGTTCCCACTGAGCTTTCTTCCTAAAGGCCTTTCCAGACCCAATGACACTACTGGAGCCAGCAGGGAATTCTTTTTATAGCTCTCCTGAAAATCAAGCATTCATACTTCCATTCTCTTTCTCGATATTTAGCCCCAACCCACGACAAGATTATAACTAGGAGGCACAAATTCATTTATGTAAGAGCCCTCTTCAAGTATGTTACTGGCTTAGATTTCCAGGCAGTCTTTAAAGTGGACAGATGAGAACAGAGGACTAGGGTACTTTATAATACTGTTGTGAGGCAGAGATTACTTCCTTCACTCAGAAGAGTGGGTGCTCACAGCTAAGTCACCCTCATAGGCACTGCACCATGGACATGCCAACCTCCTCCCCTTCTCCCTGGCCCTAGAAGCTTCCCCAGATGTCCCTGGGGTGCAGGCTCTGCTGGGCAGCTGACCCATCGTCAGTCAAGGAGGAAATACAATTACTCAGGGTACTAACCTTTGAGTCCCTCTTAGTCGCCAGAGCATACAAGTTCTTTTTATTCAAATCAAAATGGCTGCAGACGTCCCTGGCAGCTTCAGGACCCTGCGTCACCATGGCGGCCATGAGGCTGAGGCAGGCTCGAGCTATTCTGCACAGGGACAGGAAATCAAGCAGGTCAAGAACAGCAGGAGCGCAAGGTCGCCTCACCAGGAAGCCAAGTGCACACCCGATTGTATGATGTACTACATCAAAACCAGAAAAACGAAGAAAGGAAACACGTTCTCTCCTTTTCCCTTTTTAAAAAAAGCATAATGGGCCGGGTGTGGTGGCACACTCCTGTAATCCCAGCACTTGGGAGGCTGAGGCAGGAGGATCGTTGCAAGTTCGAGACCAGCCTGGGCTACAAAGTGAGTCCAAGCCCAGCCTGAACTACATAATGAGACCCTGTCTCAAAAAGACAAAAAAAAAAGCATAATGAAAACATCCAAGGAAGTCAAAACAGCGACTTAGGAAGATCCAAGATACAAAAACAAAAATTTCTCTCTCAAGTAAACCATCATGTGGCTGGCTGGGAGACCACATCTGAGTCTCTGTGTCCACAGGACACGTGGTGACATCCTCAAGGTCTCTCGGAAGTGAACTTGGGGCTGCGTTTCTGCTCCATGCGAGACACTGCTCTAGTCCTAGGACAGCAGCATTTATGAGGCAGCAGAGCCCAGGCCCACATCTGCCCTTGCACTGCAGTGGAGGAAGGTGGCCACAGGTACGAACACAATGCTGGCTCTGTAGGCACTTGTCTATGTGCAGCAGGCAGAAGGCACATGAAAGGACAGTGGCCCTGCTGCGGTGACATTTCTGCAAAGCACTGAAGGCAGGTAGCTAGGCCAGGGCGACACGGGAACAGCCTGTTCCCAGGTTGGTGAGGAAAGCAGCAGGGCTGGTGCAGGAAGGACAAAGTAGGACAGCAGGCAGTGACAGCCTCTGCTAGAAGAGGCAGCGACACAGTCACAAGAGCCTCAGAAACAGCTCAATTTTCATTAACGAGCGAAGGAAAGGTTAAAGGTGCTCACAGAGAACGGCACGCAGACCACACCAAGGGCTGGTCCTTTGTCACACAGAGGCAGGCCACTTACCTGTAACCCGAGGCATACAGGGACTCACAGAGGAGCTTCATGTGGTTGTTCATCAGCTTCTTCACGATATTGGTGCCCACAACATGAAAATGTGAGAGGTCACTTGCTGTCCGCAATAATATGGCCTCGAAGACTTGAAAGATTAATAGCACCTGCGCAGATGGAGTTGAAACGCTGTGAATCATCTCACCGCTTCTCTTGCTGTACACACACGCTGCTCCCACCTTCGCTGGAGTCAACGCACCGATTTGGACCTCCCTGCGCCCTGGGCCAAAGGCGGCAAAGGCAAGAGGGCTAAGGCTCACGAGTCTTGCCCGCCAGGACCCTGCGTGCAGGCCTGAGCCAGAGAGTACCTCGCTGACAACTCCACACAGCCAAGTCCTGGCACAGGGAGAGGCCTCTAATGATATGAGGTCTTGCTGCTTTGGGTTCCACAGCCTTGTAACAAGAGCCCTGAGACTTTGATAAGTTCAGAAAGGTTCTAAGTTTTCAACCTCTTTGGAACCCAAAGACAACCAATTCTACATGAGTTCTGATCTGCAGTATGGGGTTTACCTGCTTCCCTTTTGTTAAAACAAACCAGGTGCCTTTTCATCTATGATCCTGCCTTTTGACATTATTCACCAAATAGTAATAGGAACTTAGCATTTCCCACTAACATGCCTTCAAAGCTCATAAAGAAAATAGGGTATTCCTACACACTGGCACAAAGAACGGTTTTCTGAAAATGACTGGTGCGGTCTGGGAAGCCAACAGCCCTTTTCCTCGTGCTTAAATTAACACCCCTGCAGCATCAACTTCTCTTTGTCAAGTCAGGTAAGGAACAAACGTACTTCACTTTCAGGCCGCTTCTCTCCACTCAGGAGCTGGAAAATTTCTGCACATTCAACAGAAATCTTTATGTACCCTTCCACGACATCATATACATCTTCCTGGGGCAGTTTCTTGGCAGCAGAGACAAATGCTTCCAAGCCTGAAAAAAAAGAGTTATGTTCAAGGGTCAAAAAGCACAGCCTCCTCAAGCTACTATGAATGCTATGGACTGAACCATTTCCCTATAAAATTCATGTATTGGAGCCCTAATGCCTACAAGACTGTAGGTGGGGCACAAAAAGGACCAGTCATCGTGGAAAGTCGATATCATGGAGTTTCACTATGCCACTCGGGCTGGCCTTGAACTTTCTTTGTAGCCTTGGCTGGCCTCAAACTTGAGGCGATCCTCCTGCGTCAACCTACTGAGTGCTGGGATTGCGGGTATGTGCCACCACAACCAGCAAAACTGTACTTTTTAAAAAGTGCTGCAGCTTCGAGCTGGGTGTGGTGGTACATGTCTGTACTCCTGGCGCTCTGAGGGGCTGAGGCAGGGGGACTGCCGAGTTTGACCCCAGCCTGGGCAATTTAAGAACTTAGTGAGACCCGTTCTCAAAATCAAAACTTAGAAGTCGAGCCACGCCTTCCCGTGAGCCTGCGTTCCTATGGGAAACAGGAAGAGACCCAGCAAGAAGCCAAACCACACCTTCCCGTGAGCCAGCAGGTGTGGGATGGGAGACTACAAGAGCATCCTCGCTCCCTAATCAGTAAGCAACTGGCTGACTCAGAGGAACTGGAGTCATTACTTGCCTGGACTCTCTCAGCTTCACGCTTTCTTATCTGTGAGACAAAGACAACAGAAATGATCCATAAGGTGGTAATGAAACACTACCAAGAGCTTTACCTACAGTCAGTTACTTTTCACCACAATCCTCTAGCCCAAGTACTAGTATTTTTCTCATTTTACAGTTGAGAAAACTGAGGACTTTGGCAAGGGTACTCGCTAACAGGTGGCAGAGTCTGGCTCCAGAATTCATTATTTTCCCTTTAAAAGCTAGACGACTGCTGGGCGTGGTGGCTCATGCCTGTAATCCCACCACTGGGGAGGCCGAGACAGGAGGATCGTTGCAAGTTCGAGACCAGCCTGGGCTACAAAGTGAGCTCAAGGTCAGCCTGAACGGCATAGAGATCCTGTCTCTAAAAGACAAGGGCCGGGGATCTAGCCTGGCAAGTGCAAGGTCACGAGTTCAATCCCCAGTGCCACAACAACAACAACAACAAAAAGCTAGACAACTGCTACACATTCAAAGAAGTGACTTGTAACATGGCATATGCATTATGCCTGCAGCACCCGGCCCACTGTTAGCACCAGGAACAGCGGTGGACCTTAGTCCACCTGTCTTGGTTACTTTTCTCTCATTGCTGAGACAAACACCTGACACCCAAAGTGAAGCAAGGAAAGGTTTATTTAGCTTACAGTTCTGGGGGTTTCAGTCCATACTCAGCTGGCTCCAAGGCAGGGTGGTGTGGTTGAGGGGCAGCCGTTCTTGGCGTGGCAAGCACAAACCGTGCCAAAGAGGGAAAAACACGCCCCCATTCTGACCTTACACTGCATGTCAGCTCCACCCTTGGGCGGGTGCAGAGCTCACACTGCCAATCCCAGCGCTACACAACGAATCAATCATAAATGTTAGATTCAGCCGCTTCCATGACTACATGAGGCTTGGGGGGCCATCTATATACAAACCGTAACACCACCCAAGAGCAGACTCAAAATGAAACAAATAAAAGGGCTGAGGATGCAGTTCATTGCAGAGGCCCTGGGTTCAATCTCCAGTACCACACACACACACAAAAGAAAAAGAAAAAAAGCCTTCATGACTGCTGTGTGTAAAAGGGGTGTCGTGAAGCAAGAGCAGAAGAGAGAACAACTTCAGGCAGCTCTGACCAATCCCAGCAAAGACTGACGGAGCCTGGACTTAACGATAATGAGGTTGACAGAGGGGAACAGACGACCTCACAGACGCTCCGGAGGAGAGCCATCAAGGCCAGGGGATGAACCGAGACACAAAGAGTTCCGGCAGGAAATTCCAGGCGACTGAATTATCCCTTGCCATGATGGGGAACCCAGGACGAATGTGAGGATGGAAGAGCAAAAGGTCGACCTCTGAAGTCCTCCCATTGACAATACGGCCTTCTCTAAAGCCAGTGAAGTCGGGAACCCACTAGAGGTGGACCCCTCTCCGTCTGTGCTCTTCTCTGATGTTGACACCAATCCACTGAGTGTCTTTTACCAATCTAAACCTACAACTCCCTTTCCTCCATTATGGGAAATTCTCTAATGCCTGCCAATTCTACTTCCCTGAACGCCCTGTGATTCTATCGCAGGAAGTTGAATGAAAATAAAAAAGGGAGAGAATTTCAGAAACATACATAAACCTAACACAGCTTCACCCCAGGGATTCACATTTTTGCTGTAACAGTTTTGCAACATCTTCCAACTAACTCACCTGCACCCCTCATCTGTCCACCGGCTGTCCTTCTGACATCTATTCAATGACCCAGCACCTGAACAGCGGTGGTGCTCTCTGGGCTGAACCATGAAGTATGGATACAGTATCCTTTCAGTAACTGAACGCGCTCTTTGTTCTGCCAGAAACACCCTTTTGTCCCATCCTACAATCCTTTTGAAAACCCACTTCCCTAGGAGAGGCCTTCTTCAATCTCAAAGCTCAGATCCAAGGCCCATTAAGAACTCTCAGGTACTATGCACACCTCCTCTGGAGGATTTGGCTTGAAACTATTGTACAGTGATTTTATTGATCATCTGCCTTCCCCACTTGGGAAGGCCTGTGGCAGGCTTCTGTCATGTTTTTATTCACCATTTTATCTCTATCCTAACAAGTAACACGAATGAAAACATGCGTGAAATGTAATTCTGTCTTAAAGTAGAAATCATCTTCCCAGCACTGACTAGGAAGGGCAAGCATCAAAAGCTCTAAAACCTGTAGGAGAAAAATTAGAACTCGAGGATGTTCTAACCATCAATTTAGTAATTTTTTTAAGCTGGAAGAAACACTGTCTTGGTTTTATTTTAGCATGGTGCCAACCTTTTCGCCAGACAACACGTTCAGTTGTGTTTTTGCCTCATAATCTCTATACTTTTCAAAGGATTACAAATAGCTGTGAATTATGGTTATGCTTCACAAAGTGTGAAATTAAATTACAAAATCTGCTTAATACCAGTCTCTGATCCAACCCTGGACCAGGGACAAGTAGTTGTGGTGGGCTGTGGTGTGTTAGCAGGTCGGCGTGAATGCGGGGGATCACAGCGATGGAAAATGATGCTGACGGCCCAAGGAGTAAGCTGTCTTCAAGCTGACTCACAGCAGGGACTCAAGCAGCATTTGATGCGTGAAAGTGGGCGCTTCGTTTACTTTCCTGACCAGTGCGATAAACAGGTTTTAAAACTAGCTGAGGGCTGCTGCCGGGGCAAACGTGTAGCCGCATGAAACTGCGCATTAACAGGGTCAGGGCCCGCCCGCCGCTGACCGCGCTGGACGCCCCATTCCCAGAGCTCGCTTCCTGCGGAGCCAGAGGCGTGCCTCTGCCCTCGGTGACCCAAAAGCTGCAGAAGGACAGGCTGTGTCCGGCTGTGCCCGACCGTGGCCGGCAGGCTGCCTCGCCTGCACGTGTCTCCAGCCCCGGCCCCGCGCCCCGCACTCACCCGGCCCGGGGCCCTGCGGGTCCCTCAGCTGAGTCTTGAACCGCACGCCCGTGAGCTCCTCCGTGCGGGCCCGCTTGGCTGCGACCGTAGCGGCAACGGCGCCATCCCGAGCGCCCGA
>RJWT010017352.1:0-19368 GCA_004365215.1 Cuniculus paca | reverse complement strand
CCAAAAAAAACAAAACAGAACAAAAATACAAAAAAAAACCTAGTGGCTACAATTCTATTAAATTTTGAAGGGCAAAACAACATTGTTAATCTCATTTGCTGGATACAACTGCTTTCATTTCTGTGTAATCTGAGTTCCCTGTCCACACACATGCTGTATTATCTTGTTTGTTTTGTTTTGTTTTTTTGTGCTGTGTTAGGGATTGAACCAGGGCCTTGTGGATGATGGCAAGTGCTGTACCACTGTACTGCATCCCCAGCTTGTACATTTTTAAAATAGTGACAGCCCCCATATACATTCTACTTAGAATATATTCCGTTTCAATTTATACATGAGCGTTTTGGTTTTATCTCTTTGTACTATACATATTTAACGTTTTGTGTCTTTACTAGTATTGCACAATTTCGCATAACATGTAGTCTATTTATAGTTGTATTTGTCTTTCTTGCTCTAAGATATGACATCTGTGTATCATAAGCCTTACAGTACTGTAATTGCTACAATTAAAGGCTGTAATTTTCACTTTAAGCAGTCTTCTGTGTATTCTAATGTATTTAAGAATTAAAAGAAAATAAGAGGAAAAATTAGTCTTGTATTTCCTCAATTATTTTATAATTTTATATTGCTAGTCCTTATAGTATCCTTTAGTATCTTTGATACACCATTTCTGGACTTCAGATATACTTTATATAAGAGTTGTTGATATCCTAAAATCACTAAGGCTCATTTTTTTCTCTCTGCTCTACAGATTGGGTAATTACTGATGATCTATCTAGTGCATTGGGTTTTCTGTCAAGCACATCCAGTGATGTTCTTATGTAATTTTCAATTGTACATTTTTTCTTTCTGTTCTTTTTAGTTGTTTCTATTTCTCTACTGTAATTTGGTAATTTTGTATATTTGTAACATTATGAATGACACTGGATTCTTTATATTTCTCAGAGGTATTGCTGTTGTTGTTTTTAATGTTAACAGGTATGTAACTTACACTTTTGTCTCTCCTGTAGTGGATAGCAACTGAAATCTCTGTTCAGATGTTTTACCTTTAGTTGATTTTCTGGAGTTCTTTCCTTTGTGGGGATAACACAGATATTTGGGACAGAATTTGAAGAATCCCCTCCTTGACTCTGAATTTCCCCTTCTAGTTGCTGTTATCATCTCAGTCTTTCCTCTCATTCTTCAGGCCATTAGGACTAGGGGTTTCCATCTGAATTTTCACTGCCTGGTGTAGCTCTACTTAGGGCAACTAGGACCTGTCTTTCAACAAAAGCAATAATGAAATGCGGGTAAGGAACTCAGACCATCTTCTTTCAGGTATTATCTCCCCATCAGGTGTTGGTTTGGTTTGGTTTGGTTTGATTTGGTTTGGTTTAGTTTGGTTTCCCCTCAGAGGTGCTGGAAATTGAACCCAAGGCCTTGCCATTTCCTTTGGTTTTATTCCTGCTCAGGTTGCTTTCTAGCTCTAATATTTTGTTTTAGCCTTTTATTTATCTGCAGGATTTGAGTGTAAATATGAAGTAGTTGAGCGATAAATCTTTGTGCCAACATCTTGTTCTTAAGTAAAATATGTAAAAAAAAAATCTGTTTTGAATGTTTCCTGGTCCATCAGGCTAGGAATGGAAAAACCTCAGTGTATAAAGTAATTTTAACCAGTCTTTGCTGTTCTCATAGCTTCTCCTCTCAAAAATAATGATGAAGGCTCATTGGACATATATGCTGGGTTGGACAGTGCTATTGCTGGTATGTAAGTTCCATAAAATAGTCTCATTTGCTCAGAACTTCAGAGTGCCTACATTTGCTTATTCTTTGAAATAATTACATTCAAGTAATTTTCTTACCCAAATCTTAATCTGTAAAACAGATTAGAATACAGGTTTGTTACTCATCTAAGTCTCAGATTTAAATGGATCTTGTACAAAAGTATTTTATACCATTGAAATGCAGCTGGTGCTCTTGTCTGTACATGCTACTGCTCATCGTGTCAGAACATTTGAAAAGTGTTGTTACTATAGATATTTTCAAGTGTTGCAATAAGCATGATGTTCAGAGAGTACAGAGACTTAGCTATATGTAAAATCTTTTCCGTAGGAGCCTTTTCTAGAATCAGATCCTTTCAGCGTTTTGAAAAAACATGATCACATGTGATTCATTGACACAACCATTTTACATAACTGGTATTCCAGCTGTCATCATGAAATCAGTGTAGATTTGGATAAAATGTAGGAAATGGAGAAATGATAATTCCTTTGAGGTAGACACATCGAGAAGCCTAACAAATATTTTAACGTAAGGGTTTTGTTTGTTTTAGACAGCACATCCAAGTCCTGTGCGCCATCCAGAAATTGTTTGGATTTATATGAAGAGATCCTGACTGAAGAAGGAACTGCAAAGGAGGCAACATACAATGATGTACGCGTTGCCACAGCTTTTAAAGACAGTTCTTTACTACTTTGTAGCCCCTAGAGAGCAGGTAGCAGCTTACTATTCTGTGTTCCGGAATTGGTTCTTAGATTAAAAGAATATTTAGCTCAGTTTCTGCTTTCAGACCTACTTTTTTTTTTTTTTTTTTTTTTGGTTATCAGGGATCGAGCTCACTACCTCATGCTTGCCAGGCAAGCACTTATGCTGCTGAGCTAAATCCCTGACCCTTTAGATCTCCTTGTAAAGGGATGTTTTTTGATTATTTTTCTAAATTTAGTGACAATTTTGACTAAGTGTCTGAATATATAAAACTTCAGGAAGCATTTGGTATGATAAAACATTTTATTTCTTTATGATTTGTATGAAGGTGTAGTATATTTTCTATAAAAAGGTCTGAGACTTAAATGAAACACATTTCTACCATATTTGAATTTTCAAGGTTTGGAGGTTAAATATGAAACTTATGAAAATAGGTAATTGGTAGACTGAACTTTAAAAACTAGTAAGTTACTAAATACCTGTTAGTGAAAGTAGACTTTTACTAACTTTTTAGTGGATCAATTGGCAAAATTTTATATGATTTGAAATGTTATTTATTTATTTATTTATTTTCCCCGGCACCAGGGATTGAACTCATGACCTTGCGCTTGCCAGGCAGGCACTTAGACCGCTGAGCTAGATCCCCAGCCCTGTTTCTGAGACAGAGTTTCACTATGCCTGCTGTTCAGGGTGGCCTTGAGCTCACTTTGTAGCCCAGGCTGGTCTTGAACTCACAACGATCCTCCTGTCTCAGCCTCCCGAGTGCTGGGATTACAGGCGTGAGCCACCATGCCCGGCTCCCAGCCCTGTTTTTGAGACAGGGTCTCACTATGCCAGTTCAGGCTGGCCTTGAGCTCACTTTGTAGCCCAGGCTGGTCTCAAACTCAACGATCCGCCTGTCTCAGCCTCCCGAGTGCTGGGATTACAGGCGTGAGCCACCATGCCCGGCTTTGAAATGTTATTTAAATTAAGAAAATACTTACCAGCTTTCTGAGAGGTTTAGGGACAATGATCTCAAGTTAGAGCCCAGCCCGGGGTCTTAGCAAGTTTGTGAGATCCTGTCTCAAAGTAAAAAAGCCGGGCTGTGTAGCGTTGAAGTCCCTGAGTTCAAACTCTTCCAGACCCCATAGGGTGCATGGGATGCAATACCTTACAATGACACTTACCTTTTCCTATTTTACAGTTACAGGTAGAATATGGAAAATGTCAGCTGCAGATGAAAGAACTGATGAAAAAATTTAAGGAAATACAGACACAGGTAGGATTGTAGTTAATATTAGTTTTGCTGTATTAACTTTGTTTTTCCAGGTAGGAATTTATTTACAGACTCTGGAAAAATATGGAACACTTCACACATTTGCATCTCATCCTTGCGCAGGGGTCATGCTAATCTTCTCTGTATCGTTCTAGTTTTAGTATGTGTGCTGCCAAAGTGAACACCTTTTTGTTTGTTTTTTTGAGACAACTTTCCATTAGGTAGTACCCTGGCTTTTTTTTTTTTTTTTCCAGCACCGGTGATCAAACTCACAACCCTGCGTTTGCCAAGCAGGCGCTTAGCTCGCTGAGCTAAATGCCCAGCCCTTGGCTTTTTGAGACAGGGTCTCCCTATGCTGTTCAGTCTGGCCTTGAGCTCACTTTGTAGGCCAAGCTGGTCTTGAACACACAACAATCCTCCGTCTCAGCCTCCCGAGTGCTGGGATTACAGGAGTGTGCCACCAGGCCTGGCCTACAAAGCTGGCTTTTATTGTGCTATATAGCTCACTCTGTCCTTGAATTCACACTGTCCTCTTACCTCAGCTTCCTGAATGCTAGAATCACAGGTGTGGACCACCACAACTGACTTAACACAGGTTTTTATTTTGTTTTTGTGACATGGGATTGAACCCAGGGCCTTCTTATTGAGCTACATTCCTAACCTTTTTTTATTTTGAAGCAAAGCCTTGGTAAGTTGCCCAGTCTGGGCTTGCACTTGTGATAGTCCTGCCTCAGCTTCCCAGAGTACTGGGAGTGCACCACCATGCCCTGCCTGATTCTTGATTTTTTTTAGTGTTGATTTGAAAAGCTCACTGAGCACATGCTTATAACCCCAGCACTCAAGAGGCTATGACAGGAGGACCTTGAGTTTGATGCTAGCCAGGGTAACATAACAAGACATTTTCTCGACAAAACAAAATAAAATCTGGGTTCAATCCCCAGGACTGAAGAAACGTACTTAAGAATATTTTGAGCTTGCTGAGGATTTAGCTCAGTGGCATAAGCGCCTGCCTGGCAAGCAGGGGTCATGAGTTCAATCCCCGGCACCAAAAAAAAAAAAAAAAAAAAAAAGAATATTTTGAGTTTGACACAGTGATATGTGTTGTAAAGAGAAATTAAAATGCAGTTTATTAAGCTTTTTTTGTTTTCTTTTGCGGTACTAAGGATTGAACTCAGAGCCTCATGTGTGCTAGGCAAGCATTCTGCCACTGAAGTACACCATTTTTTTTCTGCCTATTTTTATAAATAGAAATTAAAATACCAAGTGTCAGCAGTTTATAAGGAAGGGTCATTTGGGGGTTTTGTTTTCCCCTTCCTACTGTCAATTGACCCATGTCAAGAATGCTCTAAAGTTGGGCCAGGTATATAGCTCAGGGGCATAAATGCAGGCACGAGGTCCTGAGTTTGATTCCTGGTACCAAAAAAAAAAAAAGAACGTTCTACCCTTGAGGTGCACTTTTGATTTTTCAGACAGGCTGGCTTTGAACTCACCCTACAGCCCAGGCTGCCCTCAAACTCTTGATCCTCCTCCCTCAGCCTGGGATTACGGGTATGTGTCACCACACCTGGATTGTCATTATTTCTTTATCTGATGAAATTGATACAGGAAAACTGCTTGAAATGTTAAAAGAATCTTGACAAGCTGGGCATGGTGGCGCACACCTGTAAGGCTAAAGCTAGGAGGATCGCCATGATCTCAAAAAAATAAAGACTAATAAAAAAGATTTGTTAGATTTAAAACAATAGTTATGAAAAAAATATGTAGAAATGGCAGGCACTTTAAAAAAATGGTTTTGAGAAGCAAAGATTTAGAATGGCTTTGTGGAAAAAAATGACCTCCTTTACAACTTTTACTAGAATGACACTTTTTGTGATTATGGTGTAGAAATGAGGAATGTAAAGTCCTGGTTTGGTTTTGATAAAGTTGTTTTTCTTCCTTTCCCTTTCCCCTGAAGGAACCAATTGATGTTAGATTCATTTTTTGTTTATCCATGATTGTACATTTAATTTGTTAGTATAGTAGAATTTTTATCTTTTTGTTTGTTTGGTTTTTATTTTTTATTTTTATTTTTTTTGGCGGCACTGGGGATTGAACTCATGACCTTGCGCTTGTCAGGCAGGTGCTTAGGCCACTGAGCTAGATCCCCGGCCTTGTTTTGTTTTTTGAGACAGAGTCTCACTATATAATCCAGGTTGGCCTTGAGCTCACCCAGCGGTCCTCTGCCTCCACCTCCTGAGTGCTGGAATTGTAGACATATGCCACCACGCCCAGTTTATCATTTTTTAGTTTTATTTTTCAAAATAATGATGCAGCCGGGGATTTAGCTCAGTGGCACAGGTGCCTGCCTGGCAAACTTGAGATTGTGAGTTCAATCCCCAGTACCCAAAATAATGATGTGGGCAAAACTTTTTCCTGCTGCTTATTATTTTTATATATTGATCCCTGTCTTACATAGTTTCCCCTTTTTTTAAATTTTTTTGTCTTTTCGAGATAGGGTCTCACTATGTAGTTCAGGCTGACCTTGAGCTCACTTTGTAACCCAGGCTGGTCTTGAACTTGCAACGATCCTCCTGCCTCAGCCTGCCAAGTGTTGGGATTACAGGAGTGTGCCACCACACCCAGCCATAGTTTCCCTTTAAGTGGGCTTTTTCTGGTGCCTATCTTCTCTGAATCTCAGATTCCCTGTCTGTATATAATGGGGATAATAGTAATTTTCATGGGGTTTTTTTGAGCAGTACATAAAATACAATGTGGGCCGGGGATCTAGCTCAGCAGTCTTAAGTGCCTGCCTGGCAAGCGCAAGGTCGTGAGTTCAATCCCCAGTGCTGCAAAAAAAAAAAAAAAAAGAAAGAAACATAAAATACAATGTGTGATGCCCTGGCATGTAGTTGTCCTTCAATAATTGTTAGCTAATATAAACTGTATTAATAATAATCCTATAGATAGATTAAAATATCTTATTAATGTGTATTTTAGAATTTCAGCTTGAAAAATGAAAACCAGTCTCTTAAGAAGAATATTTCAGCACTTATCAAAACTGCCAGAGTAGAAATAAACCGCAAGGATGAAGAAATAAATAATCTTTACCAAAGGTATGACTAAGGGATGTTCACCTATTACAAGTGATACAGATACTGATATGTGGAATATTTTTTTGTTTGGAAGATAAAAATAGTGTTTTATTAAGTTTTTAATATGAATAGTAACTAATATATCAATGCTTATAGAACATTACCGCATGCCTTTTTTATTTTTCTAAAACGTTAGAATCTTAGTACTACTTTTCCCCTGAGATGATAGTGTTTACATCGTAGATTCTTCTGTGTCCATAAATTACTAGAATACCAGGAGAGTATTGGTGGGCAGGGAAAACTCAGTGGTACAGTGCATGCTTAGCATACAGGAGGCCCTGGGTTCAGTCCCTCACACCAAAAAGGCATCTGTGCTCACAGCCTTTATTAATTAAGCAGCCCTAAGCTGGGTGTGTAGCACACATCTGTAATCTCAGCATTGAGTCTGAAGCAGGAGAATTGCAAGTTCGATTGAGTGAGACTATGCCTCAAAAGACTAAGAAAGACTGGGGATATAGCTTGGTGGTAGAGTGTCCCTGATCCCTCAGTACCCCTTCCCCAAAACTCTCAAGTGCCTTTTCTCTGTTAATTTTGCTTGCTCTTTTTTTCAGCCAGAGACAGTATATTGCCCTAGTGAAGTTTGTAAGTCTTCTCTTCTTCATAGCCAAGTCTCTGAAAAACCTGTCTGAACTTGCAGCTTTGTTTCCTCTCTTCTCGTTTTTTTTTTTGTTTGTTTGTTTGTTTGTTTTTAATTTAGTACTGAGGATTGAACTCAGGCCCTCATACATGCTAACTAATCACTATGCCACTGAGCTGCATCTCAGCCCTTACTAATTCTACTGAGACAAGGTCTCATTCCTTAGCCCAGGTTGGCCTCAAACTTGTGATTGTCTTGCTCGATCCTCCCAAGTAGCTGAGATTACAGGTATGTTCCACTATATCCGGCTCCATTTTGCTTACTTTGAACTTAATCCATTTTGATTTTTGCCTCTATTTGTTGGTAGAAGCAGCTATCATAATAAAAACGGCCATTACTTAAATAGCATTAAATTCATCAAAGAGTTTTGACCTCCAGTTTAAAACTGTCTCCATGCACATTGTTTGGCACATTGTTAATCTTCACTTCCTGAATAGTCCCCCTTTGACTTTATGTATGTATGTATTTATTTATTTATTTATTTATTTATTTCGTGGTACCGGGGTTGGAACTCATGACCTTGTGCTTGCCAGGCAGGTGCTTATGCTACTGACCTCTTTGACTTTAATGATACAATGATTTTTAGTTTTTTTTTATAGAATAAACTTTAGTTTTTTTGATAAGAATAAACTCAGGTTTATTCTTGTGTACTTGATTGTTTTAAATTTTGAGTCCTTCAGAACTCGAGCCTATATTTTGTTGTTTCTGTCAGAATTTCCTCCCATCCAAGTACTAACCAGGCCCAACCCTGGTTAGCTTCAGAAATCACATGAGATCTGGTGTGTTCGGGGGGGTATGTCCCTATTCTTCTCAATATTTTCTGATGAGATACTCTTACTCATGCTAGGTCAGTTACATTTATATATTTGTATGTGCATATACCTACTTACTTCATATCTACACATAAATGTCTTCAAAGGATTTTTAGAACTACCTCATCAAAAATGCATTTGTCATTATAATGCTAGGAATGATGGCGCACGCCTGTAATCCCAGCACTCGGGAGGCTGAGACAGGAAGATCGTTGCGAGGTCAAGACCAGCCTGGGCTGCAAAGTGAGCTCAAGGCCAACCTGAACTGCATTGTGAGACCCTGTCTCAAAAATCTCAAAAAGACAAAAAAAAAAAGAAAAAAGAAAGAAAGAACTTGTCATCAAACCTTTTCCATTGTTCCCTAGGATTGTTCTATTATTTATTGTATTAGTGTAAGATTGGCATCTAGGTATAGGGTAACCATTTAATTTATTGCCCTCATTAGAATATTTTTGGGAACAGAAGAGGGTCCTGTTAATACTTGCACACTAAGATTGCTTGGCAAGTTGGGACACAGTCACCCTGCCTAGGAGTTGTCATTTAAATTTAAATCTCAGTCATTTTTGAGAGCTAATTTATCATCACATTCTGTTGATGTTTATGTGTTTTTAATCTTTCAAATCATTCTTTTTTCTTCTGTGCTTGCCACTGCCCCCATCTACTCTTAGGTGAACTGGCAGCAATCTTTGAATATGTAAAAATAATAAACACCGGGAATATCTCTGCAGCCTTTTTCTTTTTTTTTTTTTTTTTTGAGACAGGGTCTCACTATGTAGTTCATGCTGGCCTTGAACTCACCATGTAGTCCAGGCTGGCCTCAAACTCACAGAAATCCTGCCTCAACCTTCTGAGTGCTAGGATTACAGGTGTGCGCCACCACATCTGACTTCTGCATCCTTTCTTGATCTTCAGCCTTTGGTTTGCTTTTTCTCAGTATAAAATTACAGAACATATTCTGAAGCACAAGTTCCAGACCTCTTACTATAGAAAAAAAATGACCTCACCTCCTTTTCTTGATTTAAAACATATTAATGGCTTTTCACTGATCTTAGGATAAAAGCTGATAAATCTTAACTTGACCTACAACAACCTTCATAATAAAGGCTAAACTACTTTTCAAGCTTTCCTTCAATGCTTGCCTTGGCCCCAGGTGTTACATTTCTTTCAGTTCCTTGGAGGTACCATACATTCTGCCTTTGTGTGGGCAGGTTCCACTGCCTGGAATGATATCATTCACCTGCTAAATATATACTGTACATTTGCAGGTCTCAGGTGATACTGGTTTATTCTTTCTGTCTAGTGCACATTTCTTTCTTTTATAACTTAATGTATAGTTTCAGTTTTTCAAATCATGAATGGAATTACTTGATTAGTATCTTCCACTAAACTATAAAGCTTCTTTGAGCAGGGACCATGTCTGTTTGTTCTCACTATTTTTTCCAAGTACCTACCACAGTGCCTGGCACATTGTAGTTATTTGTTAAGTGAATGAAGATAATCACATTGTAATAACCATTTTACATTACAATGGTACCTCAGTTCACAAACTTAATTCTTTCCTCATGGTGGTACCACTGTATTTAGGCCTATTAAAAACAAATATGGAAAAATATATACATTTACTAAGCTAAATTATTTTTCCCAGTGCACCTAGCATAAGTTGGGTTCCTGAATAATTGCAGAAGTTGTATATATATTTGAGTCTTCTGGGGGAAGGGCATGGAGTTTGTACAGGGAGAAAAGAAAAACTCAGTGAATAAAATGATAGAAGTTACTTCATTAGTTGGTTTGATCTTGTTCTTTTCTCATAAATGTTCTGTCAAATATTTATACTTTGTGAACTATGACTTGCATTCTAATAATACATGTTTATCATTTGGTTGAAACTTAATGTTTAGTGAATCGAAAAATCAAGATTAACAAAAGCTAAAAATAAGGTTGTATACGGAGGTATTATAGGTTAGAACTACAGCATCTGAATGTGTTGGGGTAGGAGAAACAATTCCATTCATGAAAAAATCCATATAAAGTCTGCTGCACATCACTTTTGGTTGTATGTTTCATAAGTCTTCTTTGGCTTTATAACCATCTCCGCATATTTCTGAGTTTTTTAATTTGGGGTATCCACATGTTAAATGTTGATTTGGAATAGATTTTTGAAAAATAATGATTGACCTGGAAATGTGAGAAGATGAACTTATTACCAAAAGCTAAAATGAACTATGTACATTTTACTGCAAGGAAAATTACCAGTTTTCCAGAACATTAAAACCTTAAGACTTAGGCTTTTTAAAAATAGTAAATATAGGGCTGGGGATCTAGCTCAGTGGTCTAAGTGCCTGCCCGGCAGGCGCAAGGTCATAAGTTCAATCCCTGGTGCCACAAAAAAAATAAATAAATAAATAAAATAGTAAATATATGTTATTCTCCTAAAGAGAAAATCACAATTCTATATTCCTTTTTTATTTTTGCATAGTGTGTACCACTTTATGCTGACTGCCAAAAATTGAGTATGGTGGCACGTGCCTGCAGTTCCAAGATTTAGGAAGCTAAGGCAGGAGGACTGAGAGTTCAAGGCCAGCCTGGACTATATAACAAGACCCTGTCTCAAAGAACAAAATAATCAGACCAAAAAGATAACTGTTGATTCTGTGCCTTACTGTAGGATTATATGTGGAAACTAAGATATTGAATTCTGTAAAGTGTACTTTGATTATGTCTGTTATCCAACAAGAATTTACTTTTCCCTCTTTTATTTAGTCAGGCTAATGTGAGTGATAGAAAGAAAATAAGGCAGTTGCTAAAAGAAGTGAACTTATAATTGGTTTGGGAGTTGTGCATCTGTGGTTAAGGGAAGTCTGAAAACAGATTGTCAAGTGCTGGGACAGATTGGCTTTAAAACAAAGCAAATAAGAGATCTCTGGGTGTGGTAGTGCATGCCTGCAATCTTAGCACTCAGAAGGCTGAGGCAGGAGGATCACCACAAGTTCAAGAACAGCCTGAACTACATGGCAAGACTGTCTCAAAAAAAAAAAAAAAGTTAACTGATTTTTGAAAAGTGATTCATTTAACTAGAAACTGGTAAGTTATTTATTTATTCATTCATTCATTAATATATTTTTTTCCCTGGTTCTGAAGATTGAACTCAGGGGCTTGCATATGGTAGGCAAGTGCTCTACCACTAAGCTACCTCCCTAGTCCCAATTACTGTTATACAAAATACAAATGTGACACATTTTTAAAATTGAGAGGCCTATGCGTGAATAACATTAGAAACATTACACTCTCTTAACTTTGCTTTTTTTTTTTTTTTTTTTTTTTCTCAATAGATTGTCTGAGTTTTCTCATTTTCGGAATAATCATAAAACTTCAAGGACATCAGATGCAGTTAGAGCAAAAGATCTTAGATCCAGATCTCCCCATTTGGATGATTGTTCAAAGACTGATCACAGAGTGAAAAGCGATGTTTCCAAAGATGTACATCATAACACTTCACTGCCAAACCTGGAAAAGGAAGGAAAATCACATTCTGAAAAAAAGAACAATTCATACTTGCCTTCACCCATTGAGAAACACTGCACCAATGGCATTTGGTCACGTTCTCATTATCAGATTGGTGAAGGTAACACAAATGAGGATAATAGAAGAGGGAGAAAAGATATTAGACATAGCCAGTATGGCAGAGGAGGTGATAGAATACGAAAAGACTTAAGTAACAGCTTTGGTGAGGGTGAACCAAGAAACCTAGAGACTAGTCCAAGGGTACAGGGACATTCTGAGAAATACGGTAAAGGTGAACCAAAGACCGAAAGCAAATACTCAGTGTTCAAGACTAACACAGATTTTGATTATAAAAGTGAACGCGGGAACTCTTCTTGGGAAAAAGAGACCTCTAGAGAAAGGTCACATGTGCGAGTAGAGTCTCAAAATGACAAAAAACTAGAAAGACAAAGTGAAAGATTACAGAATACAATTAGAAAAGAATTAAAGTCACAGGACAGAGAAGAAAGAAAAGTTGATCTGAAACTTAAATCAGTAATAAAAGACCAAGATCACTGGAGGAGATCTGAACGAGCATCACTTTCCCATTCTACAAATGAAATAAAATCTCATAGTTCCAGTAAATACTATCCAGAAGAGAGAAGAGGGAGGGAAGATTGTAAAAGAGACAGGAGCTTTAGCAGTCATAATATTCAAATCGGAAGATGTTCATCTTCTTTTTCAAGTAGTAGAAATCATAAACACATGGAGTTGAAGGAGATTAATGCTACACACCAATGGGAAAATACACCTTTAAAAACAGAAAGGCATAGAAATGAGGATAAGAGGAAAAGAGAACGAGAGGACAAAGAAGAAAATAGGCATATGAGAAATGACAAAAAATCACCTATGGAACATTTGCAGAAGACTAATAAAAAAACTAAGAAAACTACTGATTTAAAGGAACAGAATGGGACAAAAACTGATAAAGATGAAGTCTCTAATAATGAAGTTTCTGAAGGAATGGATAATAAAGAGTTTGCAGCGAAAGCTGAGAACGGCACAAAAGAAACAAAAAATAAAGACTTAAAGTTAAGTTTTATGGAAAAATTGAACTTAACTCTTTCTCCTGCTAAAAAGCAGCCTGTTTGTCAGGATAGTCAATGTGAAATAACCGAAACATCTACATCAAATGATGTATGTGGTTTAGAGTCCTTGGTGCAGGCTGAAACAGTGACATATGTACCCTCTGTCAGTAAACATATCACTGAGAAAACCATATCAAAGTTACCAGAGCTAAAGGATGCTATTCCAGCAGCATCTGAACTCAAAAGTAGTAGTCCAGAAAGCAACAAAATAGAAGAAACTACTTTGCTAGTTAAATCCGTTGAGGATACTATGCCTTGTGGAGTGCCCATATGTGGTCCAGAGACTTCCTCCACATCTGTAGAAACAGAACAAACAGAATCCTTGTTTACATCAGCAACAGAAATGGAAAATACCATTGATGGTGCAACAGCAGCAGATTCTGTGGTAATGAATGTATTACAAACAGACGGTTCTCAAAACTTTAGCCTGGAATTGGATACCAAAAGACATGATGTTTTGAATTCTTGTACTATTTCTGAGAATATGGAAATGAAGGGGGGTCATTCAACTAAAGTGACTGAAACCAGTGAAAGTGTTCTGCGGCCTTTGGTTGAAGAAGCTAGCATTTTGCCTGTAAACCTTTCAGAAATAGATAACCCCAAATTTAAGCCTCCTCTTACAGATACACCTCTGAGTGAGAGTAAGTCTTGTCATTTGGAGCCCTGCATATCTAAAGAAGCCCTAGCATCTTCACTTCAGCAGACTGAGTTAATGAACCACAGAATGGAAACTGGAGAGACAAACTCAATATATCATGATGATGAGAACTCAGTTTTGAGCATTGACCTCAATCAGCTGAGACCTATTCCAGAAGCCATCAGTCCTCTGAATAGTCCAGTGAGACCTGTGGCAAAAGTTCTTAGAACGGAAAGCCCACCTCAAGTTGTATTGTATAATAAAGGTATTTTGCTTTTTTTTTTTTTTTTTTTTTTGCAGCACCAGGGATTGAACTCATGACCTTGCGCTTGCCAGGCAGGCACTTAGACCACTGAGCTAGATCCCCAGCCCTGTTTTTGAGACAGGGTCTCACTATGCCGTTCAGGCTGGCCTTGAGCTCACTTTGTAGACCAGGCTGGTCTCGAACTCACAACGATCCTCCTGTCTCAGCCTCCCGAGTGCTGGGATTACAGGTGTGAGCCACCACGCCCGGCGGTATTTTTCATAATATAAAGGGTAACATCCAGGCCTCACTGTTTCATACATTGAACCTTTAAATGTAGATAAATCTTTTTTTTTCCTGGCACTGAATTGAATCTGGTCTTACACATGGTCTTGTACATGCTTTCCTGCTGTGCTGTACTCCCAGCCCATTTAATTATTAATTTTTTAACATATTTTATATGATTGGGGACCAAACCCAGGGTCTCATGCATGCTAGCCAAAAGCATTCTACAACTGAGCTAATATATTTGGCTTTTTTTTTTTTTTTTTTAAGATAAGGTCTCACTGTGTTACCTAGACTGACCTTGAATTCATGATCCTGCCTTAGCTCTCTAAGTAAACTGGGATTATAAGCATGTACACCATACCTGGCTTAATTCTTTATACAAAAGTAGTGGATAGATTAAATACTTAAATTGTATTTCATTGTACATTTTAAAAAAGATTATTAAAAGAATGAATTGCCTCAGTATTTAATTTCGTTATATGTAAGATGGAAATGTTAAATGACCTTAGACTCAATGGGTGAAGCTAGGCACAGTAGCACATGCCTATAATCCCACAGGACTGAGGAAGGTTGAAGCAGGAGAATTGCAAGCTCACGCCCTACCTAGGCAACTTAGTGAAACCCAGTCTCAAAATAAATAATATAATAATAGTAATGAAGAAAAGGCTGAAGATGTAGATCCTTGGTATGCTTAAAAAAAAAAAAAAAAAAGAATGACTATGACTTTCCTATGGTTTTCTCTTTCCAGGTGTACTTCCACCAAATTCAACTCATTTGACTTCCAAGAATCAATCTGATCTCAACAAGGAAAATCAAAAGCCAGTTTGTAAATTTGACAGATGTACAGAAGTAGACTCATGTAAGAATTCATCTTTACATGAACTAGAAGAAGGAGAAATTATAACTGACAGTGAAGACTCCAACATACAAACAAGCTTGGAAAAAAGTGCCAAGCCTAAATCATCTGCTGTGGTGCAGAACACAAAAACTAACCCAGGAAGTAGGAAAAATTCTGCTCATTTGAATATAGACCATAGGAAAACATATGTAAAAACCCACCAGATCAACACCAAATGGCAAAAAACCCCAAGTGGATCTAAGAGATCTTCAAAAACAAAGAGAAAAGATGAGACAATGAGCACTTCCAGCTTGGAAAAAATAGTTTCGATTATTGCTGTACCCTGTTCTATAGGAGAGATTATGCATATGTTACAAATGATTAAAAAGCATGTAAAGAAAAATTACATGAAATTCAAGGTAAAGTTTTCACTGTTACAATTTCACAGAATTATCGAGTCGGCTATTTTGAGTTTTACCTCACTAATTAAACACCTTGACTTATCCAAGATCTCTAAGTCAGTCACTACTTTACAGAAGAATCTCTGTGATTTTATAGAATCCAAACTTAAGGAAGTTAAAAAGAATGGCATAGTTGATCGCTTATTTGAACAGCAACTACCAGATATGAAAAAAAAATTGTGGAAGTTTGTAGATGAACAGCTTGATTATTTGTTGGCAAAGCTTAAGAAAATCTTAGTAAAGTTTTGTGATTCTATAAACTTTGGAAGTGACAGTGATGAAGAAAAACTTGCAAAATCAAAAGAAAACAAAGTACAATATTCAAATAGGCAAAAGGGAAATCTGGACAGCTCCAACAAAGAACTAAGAGAAAAATTGCCAAAATCACAACACTCTGTAAATTGTAAGTCTTTACCAGGATCCAGAAAAACTGAGGAAAGACATCAAGAGCAACATAACTCCAGTATTAGCATAGCAAAGCATGACACTAAAAGAAGTTTTAACACCTGCTTTGATAATGTAAAGAACTCTCAATCTGAAGCACACTCTTTGGAACTAAACTGTCCAAAAGGCTCAAAGCCAGGAGAAAATGACGGCAACACTGTAGAGGATCCACAGTTGCCCCACCATGCATCTTTGAAGCCAGAACGTAGTTTTGAGATTCTTACTGAACAGCAAACATCAAGCCTCACTTTTAATTTAGTGAGTGATGCTCAGATGGGTGAAATATTTAAAAGTTTATTGCAAGGTTCTGATCTTTTGGACAGCAGTGTTAATTGTACTGATAAATCTGAGTGGGAGTTAAAGACTCCAGAGAAGCAGCTACTAGAGAGTCTTAAATGTGAATCAATACCAGCTTGTGCAACAGAAGAGCTAGTTTCAGGGGTGGCTTCTCCGTGCCCTAAAATGATTAGTGATGATAATTGGTCTTTATTATCATCTGAAAAAGGTCCATCTCTGCCTTCAGGACTTTCTTTGCCAGTTCATCCTGATGTTTTAGATGAAAATTGTATGTTTGAGGTATCTACTAACCTATCTCTAAATAAAGATAACATGTGTAGTTCAGAAAAAAGCAAGCCCTGCATTTCCTCCATACTCATTGAAGATCTCGCAGTCTCTCTAACTGTACCTTCACCTCTAAAGTCAGATGGTCATCTCAGTTTCTTAAAACCTGAAGTTTTGTCTAGTTCAACCCCTGAAGAAGTTATTAGTGCACATTTCAGTGAAGATGCCTTACTCGAAGAAGAAGATGCATCTGAACAAGATATTCATTTAGCTCTAGAGTCTGATAATTCAAGCAGTAAATCAAGTTGTTCATCATGGACAAGCAGGTCTGTTGCTCCTGGTTTTCAGTACCACCCTAATCTACCTATGCATGCTGTCATAATGGAAAAATCCAATGATCATTTCATTGTCAAAATACGGCGTGCAGCTCCATCTACCTCACCTGGTCTCAAACAGAATAAGGTAGCTGATGAGTCTTTGGCATCTTTGCCTAGAGATGAAAAGGAAACTGATGATGTAGCGAAACATATTTCATGTCAGGACACAGGTTTTAAGTCTACAGAAGAATTGGGAAATTGCAGCAAAAATGTTGATACAAGTAAATCAGTTAATGAAGAACAGAACTCTATGATACAAACACAGGTTCCTGATATATATGAATTTCTTAAGGATGCTTCAGGTAAGGTCAGTCATGATGTGTCTGGTGATTGTTTGAAGTTGCATCAAGTATGGGAATCAAAAGTATCTGAAAACATTGAAGAATTGCCTTCAATAGAAATTCCACAATCTGTTGAGGATCATCTTCCAAGCACATTAATAGATTTAACAAAAGATCCAGTCACTGAGACAAAAAACTTGGGGGAATTCATAGAAGTAACAGTTTTAAATATTGATCAATTGGGATGTTCTGGAGACAACTTAGATCAAAATGCTCAAGTATTAAATAATACTTTGCAGCCTGAAACTATAGATGCTTTTATTGATTTGACACAGGATGCTTCAAGCAAGAGTGAAAATGAAGGTAACCATCCTGTGTTAGCAGTGGAAGGCTTAGGGTGTCAAGTGATACATGTAGAAGACAACAACTGTAAGGAAAAGGTGGAAATGGCAGACAGGCCTTTGGAATACATTGTTGAAGAAACCTGTATAGACTTGACTACAGAATCTTCTGGTTCATATAAAGTAAAGAAAGATGATTTAAAATCAGAACCAGCATCAAATTCTGATGGTTCAGAGTTGCCTGGAATTTTAGCTAATGTTCATAAGAAAAGAAAAAATTTTAGTGATCCAGATCATTCTTCTCAGAAAAAACAAAGAAAGGAAACAGACTTAACCGGTATGGAAAAGACTAAGAAACTCGTCCAAGATTGTAGTGAAGATGGTGAAGCTCATCAAAAGAAAGCCAGTAAGAAAAGGGCAGTGAATAAAGATTCTTCATCCTTAACAAGCAGCCCAGGGACTAAGAATTCATCAGCAGCACTTACCACTTCTCCTACAAGTCTTTATGCAAAGAATGTTATTAAAAAGAAGGGAGAAATTACAATTCTGTGGACAAGGTAAGGATTTTGTGAAACATTTTATTAATCACTAGGAAATTTGGGGAGGTCAACAGCCTAATCTGTCATTTCATTAGAATTTGTTCCATTCTAAAGTAAGGAAAACAGTTGCTTCCAAAATGTTAAAGGTAAACTTCAAAGTACAGTAGTTGTACTGTAGAACATTCTAGAGTTGTTTGTGTGTGTGTGTGTGTGTGTGTGTGTGTGTGTGTGTGTGTGTATGTGTGCATAGTATGAGAGATTGGACCCAGGACCTTACATACAGTAGGCAAGTGCTCTACCACTTAACTACATTTCCCACCCCTTTTTATTTTTGAGACAGGATTTTTTAAAAATTAATTTTATTGGTATATTTTAGATATACATAATGATAACATCATATGGAATTTGTACCTATACATGATTCTTTTTTTCTCCTTTCCCTCCCCTCTCTTCAACCCTTCTTTCCTTCCTTGTTTACAAAGACTTCATTTACATTTTACCTTTTCCCTTCCTTCCTCTCCCCTCCCCGCCTCCCTTATTCCCCTTCCCATTTGAACATTTTCTTCCTATTTCACAATATCCATTATCCATTTTGGTCCTTATTTGCACTTTTGGTTTCTCACACCAGAGAAACCAAGCGCTGTCTAAACATCTGTATCCTATTTATTTCACTTGAGTATATTCTCAGTGTACAGCCATTTACCTAGAAATGTCTCAAGTTTACCCTTTATTGCAAAGTAAACACGGTCTTGGTAAATTGCTCAGGCTGTCCTTGAACTTGGCAGTCCTGTCTCAACCCTCCTAAACAGCTAAGATTACAAGGACATACTACCATACCCGTGCTTTAGAACCAGGGGTATGAATTAAGTCTTTTAGGTAGAGCTTTCCATTGTGTTTTATCTTTACTTTTTTGTTAAAAAGAATTTTTTTTTAAATTTTATGGAAAAGTAAAACAATTCTTTGGAAGGAACTAGTTTAAACACATTTTTGAAAGAGTAACATAGTGAAACAAAAATTGGGAGTGTGTGTAATTTGACTTTTTCCCCTAAATTAAAAATTTCCAATTTCCTAAATAGGATGTACTTTTTATGTGATACTGAGATCCCACCCTAGACATAAAGGTAGCCATAGTTGTGAACCTTTGTACTAGAGATGGATAGTTTCCAAACTTGATGAAGAAAGCTGGTTTTGTTAAAACTAGTGATTTTTGTTTGATACCACAGTTCTCAGATTCCCATTTTAAGTAACTTGCTGATAGCAGACTAAAGTCAAAGAAATTTAACACGCATTCATTTAGACTATATTGGCCAATCGTGGTGGCCCACAATTGGCCAATGTAGTCAGAAGACTCCAGTACTCAGAAGACTGAGGCAAGAGGATGTGAGTTCAAGACCAGCCTACACTACAAAGCAAAACCTTGTCTCAAAAAAAAAA
>RJWT010017351.1:0-19356 GCA_004365215.1 Cuniculus paca | reverse complement strand
AAAAAAAACAACAACAACAAAACCCACAAAAAACCCCAACCCCCCCACCCCCAAAAAAAAACCAAAAAGAGAGAAGAAAAGAAAGAAAAGTGAAGGGAGCTGGGTATGGTGGTGCACACACCTGTAATCCCAGCACTTGAGAGGCTGAGGCAGGAGGATTGCTGTGAGCCAATCTCAGCTACATAGTAAGTTCAAGGCCAGCCTGAATTGCATAGCAAGACCCTATCTGAGACAAAAAACAGCAACAACAACAACACCACCACCACAAGGCCAAGGGACTGCTGTGAATCAAATGTGGTGCATCCACTTGTAGGAATATTCTACAGCCATTGAAAGAGTATTTCTGATCCAACAACAAGGAGCAGTGCAATAAGAAACAGGCCTTGAAAGTTATGTCTGGCTTCATTTAACGACTGGAAAAACTAAAACTTTGGGTGCAGCTGTGCAGTTGAGAATACGGGGATGCCAGTATACTTGTAGCTGTCAGTGGGAATGTACACTGGTATAATCTCACTGGATGGCAACTGGGCATTCTTTGCGCGATCACAAACTGAGACTCTGTTTGACAGGGCAGGCTGCTGCAGACATACTTGAAGAAAATATGCACGCCTGTGCTAAGATACATGCATAAGGATGTTCACTGCAGCACTGCTGTGACACCCAGCACTGGACAGGCCTCATGTCCTCAGCATGAGCAGCTAATAAAAAGCTATGCACCTAGTCAGGTGAATTGGTGCTGATACAAAAATGTCTCTATGGTTAAGAGATGCAGGTCTGATACATATGTTTAATTTTTTTTCTTTTGAGACAGGTCTCAATATATCGTCCAAATTTGCCTTCAACACACAATTCTCCTGTCTCAGCCTCTCATGTGCTGGGATGACAGATGTATGTTACCATACCTGGCTTAAAATTTCTTTAAATAAATAAACCTAGGTTATGCATTACATATTCATAAGAAAATACATTGGAGAGAGAATTGAGGCTCATTGATGATTTTCTTTAAATTGAAAAAAACTTTTTAAGGAGTTTGGCAATTAAATCCAAGATCTTGTGTGTACCACTGAGCTACAACCCCAGACCTGAAAAAACTTTAAAGCCACATACATGTAATTTTAAAATGCAGTTAGAAGTTGTCCTTGAGTAATTTGCAATGACCCAGAAAAGAATGCTTGTCATGAACTATTAAAAAGGAAAAAATAGGGCTGGGGGTATAGCTCAGCAGTAGAGCACTTGCTTAATATGCCTGAGGCCCTTGATTTGATTTCCAGTACTCCCCCTGAAAAGAAGTTAAAATTATAACACTATATTTACAATGCAATGCTAATTATGTTAAAAATGTGCTTATAACCAGGTGTGGTGATGCATATCTGTAATCCTACCCCTCTGGGTGCTGAGGCAAGAAGACCCCAAGTTTGAGCCCAGCCTGGACAACTTAGTGGCTTAGCAAGATCATGTCTCAAAACAGAAATAAAAAATAAAAAAAAAAAAGAATAAAAATGACTGGGGATGTAGCTCAGTGTAAAGACCCTGGGCTCAATCCCCAGTATAGCAAAAGAGAAAAACAAAATAAAACAAATCTCATTAAGGGTGCCGGGGGTGCTGCTCAAGGGTAGAGTGCTTGCCAACTTCCACGAGACCCTACATTCCCTCCCCAGTGCTGCAAAAAGCAAAAGAGGAAAAGCTTATTCCAAGCCTGAAAGGAGATGTCAAATGGTTAGCACTGATGATTATGTGTTGTGCTGTTTGCTTTTCTTTCTTAACATACTTTTTGGTGTAACACACAAGTTTTCTGTATATATCATTTGTATAACCAGAAAAATACTGGAGTTATACTTTAAAACGCAGAAAGATTACAGAGTGTTTGTGGTAATGCAAGGAAATGCTCAGATGTCACCAGGTGAGTGCTAAAGCAGCCACAGACCGAGGACACCACGTTGCCACAGCCAGGAAGAAGCCATGCATCGGACACCGCAAATGACACACATCCAAGGGGAATCTGCGACTTTCTGCGGAAGTGGGATTTTGGATGACTGCTGTTTTCCCCTTTTTACTTTTCTGTGTTTTCCACACTGAGCCTGTAAAACTTTTATTGGGAAAATAAACCTCGATAAAATGAACAAATAAAAAGGTGATTAATATGGTAGAGGCACATCTGAGACACGAGCTATCCCCCAGCCCAACATACACGGTACAACAAAACCAGACTGGTGGCATAAAACAAAATCAAAAACTACATGAAGAAACAGACTGATTGCAAAGGTTCCTAACACCAACAGCGGTTGTGTCTGGGGGGTGGGTCACGGGTGAATTATTCACTTTTCCCTGCTTTGTTTTCTATAAATGAACGTGCATGTCTCCTCTGATGGGAAAAATAAAAACAAAATAAAATACAGTTATTTAAAACAAATGACACCACGGAGGGCAAGACTTACTTTGAAAAAGAGGTAGAGTCCCAGCAGTGTGCAGCTGGCTATGATGGGGAAGCGGGCGGCGTCCCGGCTGGTGATGGTTTCGGGCATGTCCGAGGCGTTCTGGAGGAGACAAGAGGAGAGGCCGCTGACCTAGGGCCGCCAGCCTGCGCCACAGTTGCACACTGGGGGGAACATGCATGGCTTTGACAGCTCGTTCATCTCTTTCCCTCTCAGCTGCAGTCCAGTTAGGTGCCTCAGGGGCTCCTACCAGCTTCCTGCCTCTTAGCTTTCACTAACGCTGATCCTTCTCCTCCTCAGAGGCTGCCCCCCCACCAGGCAGATGCTGTGATCGCAGCACCTTGCCATTGAGGAGAGCCAGGCTGGGGCAGAGACTGTCCAAGAAGAACCCAGGACATGTCTGTGTTCGGAGAGTAGAGCTACAGCTGAGACAGTTACAGCGTGTGACAACCAGGAGGAAAAAACCCTGCAGACTGATGACACCAGAGCAGCCCAGACTCATGAGGCAGGCCACTGTTTCCAGTATTCTTATGTGCCGGCTGAGAAGGAAATAAAATTGGTGTTTTACCCAGCAGGTAATGAGAATGATGAGTTGAAATAAACAAACAAAAACTGGTAATGGCTAAAACTGTACACGGGAAGACACAAAGCGCAAGAAGCAGATCTTAAGATTGGTGACTGGGAGACATGAATAGGGCAGAAATGAAAGCCACAATTACACTTGTAATGGCAGATGCTGTAGTTGGCAAGACTGTGATGTGGGGTAAAGAGCTGATGAAGAATAAATATTTACATGAAAAAGAACTTGAAGCGATGGAATTGAAAATAAAGCAACAACATGACACAGGAATTACATCAGCTTCACAGGATTTATGTTTTTAATGAAAACTCACTGATGTAGTATAATCCTGGTTTAAATGTGTATTCGCAAGCTTCCAGAATCACCATGCTTGCCACCCCTGTTAGGCAGAATCCTTAGTCCTTAAAGTCTTCCAGGGGTCAGTGAACCTGCCATCAACCTTCCATGCTCCCAAATGTTTTATGTCACAGCTACTGAAAACCCTAGCAAGGCTAGACAGGACTTCTGCTCAAGCCACAGCAGCTGCAGGTTGGACGCACCTGCCTGTGTGGTAAAATGGGTGTCAGTGTCTCTGGGAGAAGGGATCACATTAGGCTGCTGAGTCTTACCAATACTTTGGCTTACCAATACCTGGCTCTCAAACAACAGTAAAACAAATGCTAATAAAGGGGCTGTGCGGAGGCTCTAGTGGCCCCAGGTGGAGACTGCAGAGGGGAGGAGATGGGGGCATAGGGCAGCAAGACATGGTCTATGACATGGTCACTAGGAGATGGAGGTGTGGGGAACCGGGATGTGTGTGTGTATATATATATACTACTGGCTTGAGCACAAACCTGTCCAGCCCTTTGAGGAGGACATAAATGTGTCAGATGCATCAAATCATAATTTGCACACGCCCAAGGATACAGGGAAGAGTCACGGGCCAGGAACTACAATGGTCTTAATCATAGAAAAAGCGTTCACTCCTATTTCTCCCTCCGATGCTGGAGATCAGACCCAGGGGCTCATGCATGCAAGACAAGGGCTTTCCCTGAGTTACATTCCTAGCCCCTTACCTGTTTTTGAGACAGGGTCTCATAATGTAGTCCAGGCTGACCTTGAACTTGTGAATTCTCTGCCTCAGTTTCCTGAGTGCAGATTATAGGTGTTGCCACTAGCCTGGCTCACCTAGTGGTTTTTTTTTCCCCCTCCTCCTATTAATAAGAGACGCTCAAATTAAAGAAATTCCACTTTTCACCTGAGTTGGTGAGTTGTGGGGCAAGAGAGCAAATCAGGCTTCCTGTAGAGATAATACTGTGGCAATGTACATTAAAACCACAGTGCACACATTCTCTGATGAAGCAACTGTACTTCTGGGAACTTTTCCTACAGACATAACTTATGTATAAGCAAAGTGATGTACATACAGCAGTGATGGCGAACCTTTTAGAGCTTTCAGTGATAATAAACAGCCTGCTGTGACGTGCGCTACTGATACGGAGTATATCCAAGGCATTCACTGCTCTGTTAGCGGCTTGCTGGGTGCCAGCGGCAAGTCGTTTGCTCTCTGAACCTCAGCATACTCATCTGCCAAACAGGATGGTAATATCTAGCTTCGCGCAGCTCAGAAAAGGACCAAGAAGCTTAAACCAAATGAGACGTGGACATGAAAGAGCTGGCAAGCTGTAAGTCCTGTAATCACAGGAGTGGCTATGACCATCAGGGAGAGGAGTGAGAAGGCTTAATGAAACCCCCACATGGAAGGCTGAGAGGCCAGGGCTGGAAGGTTGACAGCAGTTAGGTGTGAATCACTCTCTGCTCCAGCAGCTCTGCCAGGGGGTGGAGGTGAGGAGGGTGAGCAATACTCACACCCGGGGGCCCAGTTTCCTTCCTTTCCTCTTCTCTGCCAGTCCCTGGCTTCTGCTTTTGGCAGCAGTGTGTGGTGGGGGGCAAACGCCTCACGTGCTCTGTGCACCTCCGAAAGTTTAGCACAGGTCCTGTATAGCAGCAGTGTGGGTATAAAGTCAGTCAGACAGCTTTGAACCGGGAAGAGTTCCCCGACTGGTAGGCTAAGCTCCTGCCAGGTAAAGAGAGTATTACAGTGCAGCGTGACAGGTGTCAAAACAGACCCACATACTGACACAATGTGTAGCATGAATGCCAGGCAGTTAAAAGAGGTTTCTGAGGTCAGCGGGCCCAAGCAGACTGCCTGGTACTTTCTTAACAGCTGTGAGCTTTGGGAAAGTGATTTTCTGAGTCTTGATTTCCTTGGCTGTAAAATGACTTGTAAAGATTCCCAATGTGCACTGAAAGCACTCGGCATGGTGTCTGAGTAATCACTCAAGCGATACTCACTATGGGTGTCATTGTTAAGTAGAAGAGAACTATGAGTAAGCAGGCAAGACGGTTTCTGCAGGAAATACGAGTGTCACAGGTGGCTAGAGCAGATGTCACTTAAACAAGGCCCTGGAAGCCAGGCACAGGGTTTGGTAACGCAGTAGGAGCCACATAAATGCTGAGTGGAAGAGCCTGCTTTGTGCATGAGGAAGTGAAGGCAGAGGCCTGCACACACACAAGCTCAGGGCTGTGAAAGCACACACTGGATTCTGCGGCCTTTCTGACAAGCCAGTGTGATGGCTCGTTTCCACACACTCCTTTCAATTCTGCCCAGTAACTGTCAAGAAGAAGCCTAATATTATTCGATGACAAACCAAGGCTGGACAGATGCTCCACCAAACAGAGGAATCCGTCTCCTTTGTATCTCATGCTGCGATGTGAGTCAGAAGGGGAGACTTGAAACCTTGACTGGCGACAATAGTAATAAGAGTAACATTTACTGAAAACTTTCTACACACCCAGCAGCCTTCCAGTTGCTTTACAAACCCCCACAAGGCAGGTATGTTTTACAGACAAGGAAAATGAGGCTCAGAGAGGAGAAGTAACTTGCTCAGCAGAACACAGATGGTGAGCGGCAGAGCCAGGTTTCACACTGAGGCGGTCTGGTTGCAGAGGCAAGCTCTTGGCTACTATTTACAGAGTGACTTCTATTTTTCCTATCTGGAAATATCTGTTGGAAAGTTGTGACTAGAAGATGCTTAAGAAGCATGTGACCTTCCTGAAGAACAGAATCCTGAAGGTAGATGGTACTCTTTATAGTTATGAAAATATTAAAAGTTGTAGGATTCTCTACTAATTCAATTTGGAGTTTTTTTTTTTTTTTTTTTTGCGGCACTAGGGATTGAACTCATGACCTTGCACTTGCCAGGCAGGCGCTTAGGCCACTGAACTAGATCCCTGGCTCTAATTTGGAGTTTTTTTTTAAACCAAATATATTTGTACAAACATAACAGCTTCTGGAACATAAAACATAAAGAATGGAGAGAAAGGCTAACACAAACAGCAGAAATAAATTTAGCTGACTGTGACAATCTGGATGTTCAGTTATCAGAGTAGAACAAAAGGAGTAAGGGAAGACAGATGCCTGGGTTCAAGTCATTGGCACAGTGACTGCTTCCAGGCCACGCCCTAGAAATCCCCTGGAAGACCCGGACCATTCTGTTGCTGTCACCCCAGCCAGAGACCCCAGGGTCTCCTCTGCTCATGCCTACACTAACTCAACTCACCCACGGCTGTCCTCAAGGTGACTGTACCTGCTTCTCACCCTTCTGTCTCCCCTGAAAACCTGGCAGGCTGTGGCTTTTCTCTAAAGCTCACACCTGACTGTAGCACGAATCTGCCTAAAACTCTCTGAGGAGTGGACTCCTATGCAGCCATTAAACAAGAAGTGAGAACAGAATGGATAAAGAAAATGTGGTATCTAGCCGGGCGTGGTAGCTCACGCCCGTAATCCCAGCACTCGGGAGGCTGAGACAGGCGGATCGTTGTGAGTTCGAGACCAGCCTGGGCTACAAAGTGAGCTTAAGGCCAGCCTGAATGGCATAGTGAGACCCTGTCTCAAAAGCAGGGCTGGGGATCTAGCTCAGCGGTCTAAGCGCCTGCCCAGCAAGCGCAAGGTCATGAGTTCAATCCCCGGTGCTGCAAAAAAAAAAAAAAAGGAAAATGTTGTATTTATACACAGAGGAGAACTACTGTGTGGTAAAGAAGGGTAAGTTTGAGTCATTTGTAGGAAAATAAATGTGTCTTGAGGCCATAATGTTGAGTGAAATAAATCAGACACATTAGCTTAAATATCATATAACTTTTAAATGAGAAACTCAAAGTATAAATAATTTTAAGAGGGGCTGGGGATTTAGCTCAGCAGTGTAAGTGCCTGCCTAGCAAGTGCGAGGTTGTGAGTTTGATGCCTGGTACCAAAAAAAAAAAAAAAAAAAAACAAAACAAAAAAAAATTAAAGAGGAAAAGAAAGACAATAGAAAATAGGTAAATAGGAAGGGGATTTTGAGATGGAGGGAAGGAATGGTGAGGGGAATAAAAAGAATTAAGATGTGTTATGTACATGTACTACTCCCCACAATGAATGTAATCATTGTGTACCATAAAATGTACTGATAAAATGGATATAATCCTATGGGGATCATTTTGTAAACTCTAAGTAAAAAACACACATGGCTTCTGATCCAGTAAATTCATTTTGAGTCATTTACAAATACATGAACAAATGTGAAGTAGTAAAAGATCAAGGACATTAATTTCAGCATGGGTTGCAATCGCTGAGGACTGCCTCCAAGTCGGCGCTTCTGTGTGCATCAGAACCACTGGAGGCTTGCAAAACACACTGCTGGGCCTCTCAAGCTTCTAATTCTGAGTCTGCTCTTCTCCTAAGATCCCAGGTGAGGCTGTGGCACAAGCTCAGGGGGCCACCCTTTGAGAACCAGTTCTAAACAAGCTGGGGGTATGGGTAGGACACCACACAGCTGTTAGAGAAAACACACTGAACTGACACAACCGGCCTCCATATGGTGGAAGGAGGCCGTCAATGAATGGTCCGTTGCTAATCTCAGTCTTCAAACCCTGGTGGCCTGCAGGAGATGCTTGGGGGTTGTCACCACAGCCTAAAACTTTTTCTCTCCACACGCTCTGCTCCAGCCACACCAGAGCATCTGCTGCTTCCTGGACTGCCTTGCACCTTCTGGCCGTCATTCCCTCTCTTTTCCTGGTTCTCCTGTTTAGAATGCCCTCATCTGGCGGAACTCTTCCCTGCCATCAAGCCTCCAGCTCTTCTCACCTGCCCTCCCTGCCCTGCTCCATGAGTGCTCAGCATTCCTGTGAAGCCTGAGGCACAGCCTGCATTACAGTCACAGACGTTTCCCTTCCCTCATCCAAACTCCCTGGTGACAGGGCTTTGACCTACTCATCTGTACAGCATGCCCACACCCTAGACCATGGCGGAAACATTACTGCCTAGCACGTGCTCTCTTAAGAGATCAGCGATTCATGTGCGGAAGATGACAAGGAGGGTACTCGGCTAGAATGAGATCAAGCCCCCAGCCTCATGGCAAGCTTCCCTTTGCCTCCGTTGTCTTGGTATACTTCACAACTTCTCTCTGCACCAAGTGTCTGGCTGACAGCTCTGCAAAAGAGGCTAAGGCCACCTGAACTCTTCTACAAGAGGCAGAATAGAAAGGAAAACAGGCCTCTCAGCCTAAGCCCCACCTGCCTACTCCACATCTGACCACAGAAAGCCAGCTGTGGCTTCTCGGCTTTTTGGAAAAGGTGGAAGTCCTCAGTTATTGCATGAGCTGGGTAGTATTTTGAGAACCTGAGATGGGGCAGTTTCAAAAGTGGCAGCTGCTTTGTCTCTGCCCTCCATTTGGGCCCATCTTCGAGCCTGCTAGGGGAGAAGCAGCAGAGAGCAGCAGATTAAGAAGCTGTCAAGGAAGGAACAGTGCCAGGAAGTGAGAAGCCATTGCTCCAAAGAGTAGACAGGGTTAAAAGAGGGAAGACGTGGAGGTGGGGAGGGTGGGAGAGTGGGAAGCAGAAGGTGGCAGATGCTGGAGTCTGCTCAGGCAGCATAGATGTTGAGGAAAGTCTAGGATGGAGTCCGGCTCAGTCTCAAAGGGATGCCAACCCTGGCTTACTCCCCAGGTGGGCCCAATTTTAGAGCAATGGGGAGAAAGGCTATTTGAGGGAGGGTCAGGGCAGGGGTGGGAACACCGTTAGAGATTCGGAGCAGGATCTGGGCTTTGGTTAGGACAGATCTAAGGCTAGGTAGTAGTTAAGGAGGACACCAATATAAAGACGTGTCTATTCGTGGTTAAAAAGTAGAGGGATCAATGCGCCTCTGTTCTAAGCAGCTGGCTGACTCCACCTGGATCAAGAAAGTGAAGCAAAAGACTGGAGGCTGAGCTGGGACTGTATTCCTGGACTGACTGTTTCAGGCAGGGGCAAAGACCTGATGCGGGAGCTCTAGGTGAGGACACAGCTCGCTCTCAGTGTGGTGACACAGGAGTCTGAGCCTAGGGATGGGTCTGAATTGACTCTGGGGTGGAGCATGACAAGGCTCCTACCCCAGGGCTGTCAACGGATGCTATCACGGCGCTCTCGGGACCAGCACTCTTCAGGTACAGGCCGGGACTGTCTGACTGGGCCCAGGAGCCCCGGAGTAATCAGTGCCCGAGTCGCAGTGTGAGAGGGTCGGCTGACAGTGTTCTTAGCTGCGGCACGATGCAGGGACAGGGTTGTGTCTGGGTCCGGGTGACCACAGGCCGGCGCCGGGTGCGGGCGCGGGACAGTGACCCAGGCTGGGAAGGGTCAGTGGCCCGGGAAAGGAGGCGTCTGTCCCACCTAGGAAGGCTCCCCGGGGAGGATGCGAGCCAGCCGTGTCTCGGACCGGGGTGGGAAGCGCCCGGCTCTGCCGCTGACCCTACCTTGCCGCGGGCACAGCGCACGGAGCGCAGGGCGCCGAAGAAGATGGGCAGCAGCGCCATGAGCAGCAGGCTGCCGTAGGCCAGCGCGATGCCCTCGGGAGTGGAGGGCGGCCGCGCCGTGCCGTTGGCCGCGCCGCCTGCCTCGGCGCTGCCGTTGTGCGGGTCGCTGAGTGCCGAGTCCATGGCGAGGCTGCGCTCGGGCTCCGACTCCAGCTCCGGCCGCCGCAGGAACTCAGAGGCAGGAACGGGCGCAGCGCGGAAAGCCACGTTCCCCTAAAGAAACAGGAAGTGACGCGCCTTCCCCCCGCGCCGCGGCGCCGCGCTCACGCGCACACACGCAGGCGGACGCGTTCCGTCGCCCCGCCCGCCCGCTCCGCGGTAGCGGCGGCGGGGGCGGGGCGGCGGTTGCTAAGCAACGCTCTAGCCTCCAGAAAGGAAGCTGGATCTGGCCGCGCGCCTCCATCCTGAGGGACCCTGGAACTGGTTTCATCAATCGCACGCTGTCCTACTCTCCACAAACCGCGTCCTCCAACGAAGAATTTGTTTATTCACGCATGCATTTACAGTATTCAAGAGTGCATTCGCTCCTTATTTATTGGGTGACCCATGCTGTGCCAAGCACTCTTCTAGGCTCTGGGGACACTGATGTGCACAACACAGGCGAAAGTTCATCCCTGCCCTCATGCAGCTTGCATTTTAATGTAGGGGAAGAGGAGGATGGGAAGACTAAAAATAAAAGGACAAAATAATATATAAAGTCTAAAATATAATCTCTCTAAAATACCGACATAACAGTATATAGTTTTGTGTTATGTTGAATGTTGGCAAAGATAAATAATTTAGAGAAAAATAAAGCCCCAGTAGCTTACGGAGTGTGTGGGGCCTAGTTGAGCACAGCATACATTTTACAAAAAGAGTAAAGTGAAGATTGTCTAGGTATTATGCAGGGTACGTGTGTATGTTCTTAAGTTTCTGGTAATTGTGTTTAACAGCTGTCTTCTCTGCTGTATTGTGTACTTCATGAAGTCTTTAATATTCACAGCTGACTTTCAAGCACCTGGAATAAAATATATAAAATCTAGAATACAACATCTCTATAATATAAAGATGTCAGTGTATGGTTGTATGTTACACAGTGATAGATTGTGCTATCCTGGGGCTTAGCTATCTCTAACATGACATCCGCGCGAATTGGTACTGGGTCCAGAGAAGCAACGTATCTCTCTAAGAGTAACTTCTATGTTCTCCTTCTAGTTCCAGAAATAAACCTCCTGCTCCCTTTTAGCGCATGCGCCCAGCCCTCTCCTGTCCAAGACTCCACAACCATCCAAGCGATTCACCCCCAGGGCCCAGTAAATCTTTCTGTTTCCTGCTTTGCCCACACAGAGGCTCCTTCAAATCAACTGTTGATATGTCATTTTACCCACCTCCCAACTCCTCCCCCAGCCAGACCTGATAAAAGTAGCTTCACTTCTTCGTTCTCACTGAGAGTACTTGCTTTCCTTTGCAGCTCTCCCGCACCCACAGTAAAGGCCTTTGTGTGTGTGTGTGTGTGTGTGTGTGTGTGTGTGTGTGTGTTTGAGACAGGGTCTTATTATGCAGATCAGGTAGCTTGAACTCACTTTGTAGCCCAGGTTGGTCTTGAACTTACAACCTTGCAATGATCCTTCGGTGTCAGCTGAAAGGTTTCTGTCCTAATAGATTCTGCTGGACATTACAGCAGCGGTGTAGCCGGACCACCAGCCCCTCCCTCCCTGATTACAGGTTCCTCCTAATTACCAGAATTCCCACGTCACCGGTGCCCACCCCCAAGTGCCATCCCCTCTCATTTGGAATACTTTAAAAGCCCAGTGGAGACTGCACTTCGGGGGGAAAATCGCCAAGCCACCTAGGCAGAACGTTTTTCCCTCCGCGTCCTCAACCCTTCCCCCAATAAATTCTTCCCTTGGATAAAGCCTGCTTTTCCACTGCGCGGAGTACTCTAACTTCTGTTTCTTTGCACCCTCTTAAAATAACCTAACATCAGCCTTCAGAGTGCTGGGATTACTGGCATGTGCCACCCTGCCTGGCTTAAGGACCTTTCTACTCTTTGTCTCTTTTTATTTATTCTGCGCCGTCTCAGATTGAGTGTCAAATAACTCATTCACATAGCATGTTAACTAGAGTAAATAATTTAGAGAAAAAGCAAAAAGGGAGATAACATCTGGAATATAGAAGACACTGAATGAATATTTATTCAATGAATAAATGAATATCACATTTGATTTTTAACACAACTCTTTGAAGAAATTCCTGAGGCCCCTGGCTATGCAACTGCTACTCTAGTTAAAGCTTGTGGTAAGAGCATGTAGTGTAGTAAGCAAAATGGAGAAAGTTGCACCCTGCAGGTACCTAGTTTTGAAGAAACTTTGGGCCAAGAAGTGATGTTACTGGTTATATGTGGATACCCCTGTGAGACCCATGTGCTCAAAGGTGGGTCTGTTGAATACTGACGGACTAGGGGGCTGGGGCAGTATGGTTGACTTGCCGTTGGAAGGTGGGGGCTGCTTGAAAGAGGTGGGTCATTGAGGGCATGACCTGGTAGGCTCTTCCTGGCTCCTTTTTTCTCTCTCTGCTTCCTGGCCACAATGAGGTGAGCAGCTTTCCTCCCTACGCCCCTTTGCCAGGCTGTTTTTCCTTGGAGCCAGCAGATTATGGACTGAAACTGAGAGCCAAAATAAACCTCCCTTAAGTGGTGGGTGTTGGGTACTGTGTCCCAGTGATGAAGAAAGTGACTTAGACAAGTGCAGCAGAAAGCATGCCCTCTAGAGACCTGGTTATGAGCCAATCTGGAACTTGGAAGGGCAGATCCACCATCCTCCAGTGTGACTCCAGTACACCCTGCTGAAGAGGCTTTATGGTGTCAGTGGGCCAAGAAGAGAAATTTACAAACCCTAGATATATGGTCTTGGAGCTGACAAAGTGATACAAGGGATAATTGGTCCTTTTTTTTTTTTTTTTTTGCGACACCAGTGATTGAACTCCTGACCTTGCGCTTGCCAGTCAGGCACTTAGGCTGCTGAGCTAGATCCCCAGCCCTTGTCTTTTTGAGACAGGGTCTCACTATGCCATTCAGGCTGGCCTGGAGCTCACTTTGTAGCCCAGGCTGGTTTCGAACTCACAATGATCCACATGCCTCAGCCTCCGGAGTGCTGAGATTACAGGTATGTGCCACCACGCCTGGCTAATTGGTCCAATTTTATTGGCTATAGCCGTAGAGAGATGAAGTTGCCCACCCAGGTCACAATGTGTAGTTTCCTTTCCTTTCCATTCCATTCTAGGAATTGAACCTAGGGCCTCTCACATGCTAAGCAAATACTCTTAACAGCTGAGCTATATCTGCAGCTATTTGGGCTCTGTTTTTTAATAAGCTGGGCATGGCCCAAGGGAATGAGTGAAGGCAGTGTGTTTCATTAATTAGTCCCAATAATTCAGTCCACAGAATCTGCCCGAGAGCCAGGCCTCATGGCTCAGTGTCTCCTCATCCACAAACTCTGGACTGGAAACTGGAAATGCTTCTTTTTGCTGCTGGGGTGATGCCTGAATCTAGCTTGGCTTAAGATCTGCCATCTCCCCTTACATTCTAGGGTAAGAGACTATGCAAGTGAACCAGGAATTGAGGGGTGGACTCAAGATCGGAAAGCTCCTGTCAAAGCTTCTATGAGGAGGGTTGGGTGTCTGTCTTGGAGCTGTGTTTTAATATTAGAGACAGAGACATGAGGCAGTTGGAGGAAGCATACCCTGAGGGGAAGTCTCTTGAATGGCATTTCTTTCCTGGAGATCAGAGCTGAGGTCAAGAATGGGCCCTGTCTAGAGTCTAGGGTAATTAAATTGCTGAACATTTGTTTCAAAGAAAGATGCAGCTCTCACTTGATTTTCTACTTATTCTGTCACTGTGAATGGATTTCAGACCTTTTAATTTTTCTTGCATATGTTCACATACATGTATACACACACTTTCATGCACTATTAAGTGTTTAAATAGTTCTTATATGAAACAAGGGTCATCAACAGATGCTAAAACCATTGGGCGGAAGTTTCTTGAGAAGCTAGATAGTCACAACCTTAAAGTATTACCCCACAGGAGTCAGTCAGGGTGGTGTATGCCTATAATCTCAGCTACTTGGGAGGCTGAGGCAGGACGATCACAAGTTTGAGGCCAGCCTGAGTAATTTAGTGAGACCATATCTCAAAATAAAAGAAGTAAAAAGAGCTAGAAGTATAGGTGAGTGGTGGGGCACCCCTGGGTTCAATCTCACCTCTGGGTTACTCCACAGATGACTTAATTACACAGAGAAAAGGTTTCCTTACAATGGAATGACTGGGTAATCATTCCCTCAACCAGTTGATCAAAGTTAGTATACGAATAATGGGACAAATGACTAGAAGCATTGCAATGTGGAGCAAATATCACGAGTAGTGCCAAACACACCAAACACATTTTACCTGCATCCACTTGTGAGAAAAGATCAGGAAAACTCAGAAAAAAATCACAAATTTTGGTATATTGTATAAGAAAAGTGGCCAGAACTTTTCAAAAACAGTACTGCTGGCTAGGTATGGTGGTACATGCTTATAGTCCCAGCACTCTGGAAGCTAAGGCAGGAGGATCTTTCAGTGTTTGAGGCCAGCTTGGGCTACATGGCGAGTTCAAGGTCAGCCTGAACTACATAGTAAGACCCCCATCTCAAAAAGCAAAACAAAACAAAACAAAACAAAACAAAACGAAACAAAACAAAAGTTACTGTCATGAAAGATACACAAAACTCAAATCAAACAAAAAACCAGTCCCATACAAAGAAACCATGGAGATTATTCTGGAGGAAAGGAGGAGGACTGAAGAGAAGTGAAAACTAAATGTAATGTATCATTCTTGATTGGGGCCTCGTTCAAAACATTTAAAAGTGCTATAAAAAGAAGGGTTAGAAGCTGGGTGTGGTGGCACACGCCTGTAATTCCAGCACTCAGGAGGCTGAGGCAGGTGGATCACCATGCATTTGAGGCCAGCCTGGGCTACAAAGTCAGTTCAAGTCCAGCCTGAACCATATAGTGAAACCCTGCCTCAAAAAAGACAGTAAGAAAAAAAAATTACAAAGACGGATTAAACAAGTAGGGAAATTTGAGCAAGGATTCGTTGTTGAACAACTTGCAGCAGTGCAGACTCTCTTGTGTAATAACGGTATTTCAGTTCTGTAGGACTCTGTAGCTCAAGGTGAAACCTCAGGACTAGCTGCACACAGAAACCAGACACACAAGATCTCAGGCTCCCCAAGACCTACTGCGTCTCCAGGTGGTGAATGCGCGTGCTTGGTTTGTGAAATGCAGACATGGGGTAACTCCTTATTGGGAGGCAGCCTGCTCCTACTCCAGGGATGTTTCACTTGGTTGTCTTGGAAAGAAGCCTGCAGGTGGGGCCACTAAAAGTCTGGTCATTAAGGGCCCCAGGTGACATATGAAGGACATCAAATTCTTTTTTTTTTTGACTTTTTGAGACAGGGTCTTGCTGTGTAGCTCACACTGGCCTCGAGCTTCCAGTGATCTCTTGCTTCAGCCTTCTGAGTGCTGGGATTACAGGTGTGTGCCATCACACCCAGCAACACTGTGTTCTTGATCCTTGTGAAAGAATGAGCTGGAAAGCAGTAAAACACTGTCTATATGTTTGCTATGCTTATTTGCTAAGGTCACAGCCTTTAAATATATTCTCTCAAATATTTGTGTGCAAATGGGTGAGTGTACTATTTCTTCCACCAAATACTCTTTTTTCACCCCACAGCCTTGCATATCTCCATTTTTAGCAGGGTGGAGCCTGTGGTGTTATAAGAGTTTTAAAAGAGATAAGAAACAGAGATCAAACTTTCTCTGCCCCCATAACTCCTTGTATCTGGGTTTCGAGTCTCATTTGGGAACATCTTTTTAGAACCCAAAAGTAGTTATGAGGAGATATGCCTAATATGTTGTTTTCAGCTCCACAATCCTAGAGAAAGTCCCACACAAGTCTACGGGCAATGTGTGCAAGATTTTCCTGCAGTGTGTTCATGTGTGCGTGTGCCTGTGTGATAGTAGAAAGTTAGAATAACCCTAGCTGCGTGTCACTGGAGAATGGATAAACAAAACGTGTTGGGTGTTCACTGTGGGAAACCAGGCAGCAAGAAGAAGCCAGGACTCAAATACATGCCCTGGAAGGGTGACCCTTTGTCTCGGTTTGTCCTAGTGTAATTGTTAGCAGAGCCCCTTTCACTCTCAAAAGTGTATCACCTTTTTTTTTTTTTTTTGGCTTTCTGAGACAATGGCACTATGCAGTTCAGGCTGGTCTTGAACTCGAAGCAATTCTGCCTCAGCCTCCTGGGTGCTGGAATTACAGGGATGTGCTACCACCCAGCTTGAAAAGTGTCACTTTGGAAATAGGTATAGTAGCTAGGTCAGGTTTTTAGAAGCACAGCCTGAGATGGGGATTCTTGAGTGAGTTTGGAGGAAGGGAGCGTTTATTTATTTATTTTTTGGTACTAGGGATCAAATTCATGACCTCTCGCTTTCCAGGCAGGCGCTTAAACCACTGAGCTAAATCCCTGGCCTGAAAGGAGCGTTTTTATTAGGAAGGGGATGAAGGAAGGCAGGAGACCAAAGGCGAGGTGAGGATGTGGTCTCAGCTGAGACTCACTTCGCAAGGGAAGCTCTGGAGGACAAAATGAGCCAGAGTCATTCCCACCTGGGCTAAGGAGTCCAGGCCCCGGGGCCCTGACCTGTCATTGCTGGGGATGAAGGGTAGGCGCTTGGTTAGTAGTCTCCTGTAGGGTCAAGGGCAATTCTCCAGAGAGGGTGGAAGCAGTGGTTTTCAGCCAATACCCACAACAGCCAGGGGAGGGCGCACCGTACTCTACTAATGGGGAACGAAGTGGGGGCGATCCCCCCACAATCATCCTAACCCTCATCAGTATGCGCAGATCTCAAAATGTAAAGTGGAGTTATCAAGAGAAGAAAAGCACAATATACAGAACTAATATTCACTAATATATACAGTATGATATGACTAAATGAATAGCAAGAAGAAGAAGATTGTTACAGTCATTCTGGGTTCCTTGCAATTCCACTTGACTTTTAGAATTACTCTATCACTTTTTTCCCCCAAATCCATTTTATTCAAAGATAAATAGCAAGAAAGGGAGAAAGGAAGAAAGAAGAAGAAGGAGAAGGAGAAGAAGAAGGAGGAGGAGGAGGAGGAGTGGAAGAAGAAGAAGAAGAAGAAGAAGAAGAAGAAGAAGAAGAAGAAGAAGAAGAAGAAGAAGAAGAAGAAGAGGAAGAAGAAGAAGAAGAAGAAGAAAATTTCAAAGCACAAATATCGGGGGTAACAATGGCACATACATCGTGCATTGTCATCCCCAAATCATTCACCCAGGGAACAAGACATCTGCCTTCAATCTATCACTTTGTAAAAAGAAATCAGCTAAGATTCTGGTAGAAGTCGTGTTAAATGCGAAGATGAGTCCGAGCAGCACTGCCCTCTTAACGGTGTTGAGTCTTTCTCATCTGTGGACCTGGGACGTCTTCCCATTCACTCTTCTTCAGGTTCTTTCAGGAATGTTCTGTAATTTTCAGGGCTTAAACTTTGCACATCTTTTATCGAATGTACTCATAGACGCAGCAGGGTCGCTGCGGGAAGCAGTGACGAGTCTGCCTCCAAGCACTGGGTGTAATGAATCCATCCCGCTGCACCCGACCTTCGGAAAAGAGAATTGAGAATCTTGGATCTCCGAAGTCTTCACTTCAGACTTGCTTTGCTCTGTGTTGGGCGGCAGAGGGACTGGGTTTGCCAAGGGAAGGGCGCGGGCCATCCCGGCGTGGAGTCAGAGCGCTGTGGGCTGCCAGGGCCGTGGGCGCAGCTCGCAGCACCGCGGGCTCGGAGGGAACGGAGGGGACGTGCTGGCTCCGAACGGACGCCAAGGAGGAGAGGAGAGGCCGCCGAGCGGGCCTCCGTGCAGCGCGGAAGCGAGGCAAGAACCCAGAAGCTCGCGTGCTCGTGAGCCACCCGGCTCGGGTTGGTCAGAGCAGTCTCCATGGTGCTGGCTCTGAGGCCCCAGGGGTGAGCAGGGCTTCCCTATAGATCTGTCCAGCCGAGAGGATCTCCACAGTCTCAGGCCGAGCCTCGAGGGTTTGGGATGATGGCAGCCTGGAGTCATAGACAGTGAGCCTCACATGTGCCTGGAGGTCACGGTACTGTCCCAGCATTGATATTTTTCTAGAGTGGGACTGTGCTAATGTGTCGGGGAAGATAGATCCCTTGACAATCTGCTTGGGGGGAATGTGACGCCCTGTGTTTCCTGGCAGGTGGCCGAGTCCCCTGTCTGTGAGGCTCTGACATGAACACCATGGGGTCCCCTCCCCATCATCAGGACAGTTTTCCATGTGCACAGAGCTGAGTGCACACGAGAGATTTCTCTCCTTGTTTAACACTCAAACATAGAGAAGCTGTAAGCTAAGGAGGAAGGATTTCGGAGCCAGAGAATGCTGTGGGTAACTCCGGCTGTGAAGGAAACAATCAATGAGAAGAATTAACCCCAAGTAAACCAAAGAAGGAAGAATTGGTGGGGGCTTTGGCTAGGGTCGGGGGCAGGCAGAAGTGGAGACAGAGACAAGATGGAGAAATGGTTAGAAATTTTCTGAGTTAGGATTCTATTTAGGAGATAGAATGAAAAAGACTCCTTAATTAGGCATGGGGGAGGAGGTAGTATGAAGGCAGAGTCCTTTTGTTTTCCTTCCTTCCTTCCTCCCTCTCTTCCCTCCCCTCCCCTCCCTTTCCCTTCCCTTTTCCTTCCTTCCTTCCCTCTTTCCTTCTTCCTTTTCTTTCTGAGACAGGCTCTCACTGTGTTCTCCAAGTTGGCCTTGATTTGTGATCCTCCTGCTCAGCCCCCTGAGTGCTGGAATTACAGGCATGCGCCACCACGCCCGGCTCCAGAGTCCTGAATTTTGGAAAGGAGCTCCAGGATGTTGAGATGGGAAACGCTGGTAGGAGCCCGTTGGTGGTGTGTCTTTCCCAGTCTTTCTCTGTCCATCTGGAGTTTTGGGTCTGGGAGGCGGCAGCTCCCATTGCGCTAGTGTCCTCTCCTGCCAGCAGAGGGCAGCCTCAGCTAGCTAACACATCTAGCCTGAGCCTGTGCCTGTGTCCAGGATGGACGAAGGAGCCCCAGTTATGAAAAAGCCACGGCCCGACCTGCTCCGAGTCTCAACCCAGCCTTTGACTTTGACGCGGATTCCAGACAGAGAAATCTGGGCTTGTCCATATCGAAGGCCGCTGGCCAAGCTGAGCCACACCATTTCTCGTGGGCTGTTCCAATAGCTTCCCGAGTCTTTTCCTAAAGCGCCTTCCACATCACAAGTGTTTGCTGGAAACCCTTCGGTGACTGCCCTTCACCCTCAGGATGATTTTATGCTTCTCATCGTGGCCTGTCTGTCCTGCCCCTGCCTACTTACCTAGCAGTTTCAAAATAAAAGTTTGACTATATGA
>RJWT010017350.1:0-19395 GCA_004365215.1 Cuniculus paca | reverse complement strand
TGCTTCAGCCTCCCAAGTGCTGATTACAAGTATGTGCCACCACACCCAGAATTGTCTTCTTCCTCCTTCTCTTTCTTCGCCCTCCCTCCCTTCTCCTTCTCCTTCTCCTTCTCCTTCTCCTTCTCCTTCTCCTTCTCCTTCTCCTTCTCCTTCTTCTTCTCCTTCTCTTTCTCCTCCTCCTCCTCTTTATCTTTCTCCTATTTCTTCTTCCTTTTCTTTTTTGGCAGTACTAGGGATTGAATCCAGGGCTTTTGTACTGAGCTACATCCCTGGCCCCTTTTATCTTTTGAGGCAGTCTTGCCAAGTCACCTAGGCTGGACTTGAACTTGTGACCCTTCTGCTACACCCTCCCAGAGGGCTGGGATTACAGTCATGCACCACCAGGCCCAGCTTGCTTTGGCCTTCTTACTGTGTGGCAATAGTCTGGAACAACTTCAGAGACCTGTGGCCCACCAAGGCAACTACAGAAAAACACGGTAGGGCCAGGGTCTGCCATCTATGTCTCCCTGGACCCCAGGTTCCTAGAGCAAGCATTCTTTAGCACCTTTAGGGACTCCAGTGTAGACTGGAAAGAAAATACATGGTTATTTCATATTCTAGAGGCTGATCTCAATAAAACCCAGTACTTCATTTTTACATCTATAAATTGGATGAAATGATCTATGGATCATCTTACTTTATCTGTGTTCTGTGGTCCCAGGTATAGAGAGCCTGCCGTGGCCTCATCATGGTCCAGAGGAGTTTATATTTGTAATTCCAGGAGAAAGTTACTGGAATTCTAGCAAGTAAATTCCAATCTGCCACTTCCAGTGCAACCCATGGCGCGAATAAAGAGGCAAACACAGTGCTGGGGAGTCAAGGGGTTTCTCGGTTAAGTCAGAACAATGGTTAACTGGAACAAAGGCCACGACTCAGGGTAGTTTTATTAGTTCATGAAGAGGGGAGTGGCTTGAGATTGAGTGACTGTGTGAGTGGCAGAAAGTACATGAGTCCTGTGAGCTGGGCTATGTAGGAGTCACAATAGCACTCTGCAGTATGCAAAGAGAGGTATGCAGAAAAAGTTCAGAGGAATCTGCATAACACAGTTTGAGGAAGTATCTTGCATTTTGGGTAGGTGCTTCAGCTTTGATGTCTGGCCTTCATGCCCTGAGATGTCATGGGTTTTTTCTCAAGCCTTAGTCTCAGTCCACAGTACAGCATCACTGACCTAGCTCACGCATACTAGTTGGAAGGTGTAGGCAGGCCATCACTGACCTGTCACATTGCTTCAGAGGCTACACATCAGACATCAGCTCCTGGGCTAGACCCATTTGCATTGCTTAAAGCCAATTATTATCCTAGCCAGTTCTGTATATATCAATACATGGAATTAGGGCCAGGTTTAGCCAGAATGGTGACAAATGGTCTTCTTTCAAGGAGACCATCCCAGTGTTCCTCCACACCAAGGAATAGAACTAGTGTCTCTGATAAAACACTGAAAGGAAATAGATTTCTAGAGATGTGGTGAGCTTCTACTGCAAGTTATCCCATCTTGGAAGAGTTGTCTTCATTAATCAGGTAAAGGACCTATGGTAACTCACTAGGAGGCTATAAGGTGATTCATACATTATTTCTTTGCTTTGATACTTGATTTTCTTAACTGTGAAATGATGGTGAAGACCTACCAGGTAGAGAGGTTGTAAAGAGCATGGAAATAAAGCTAAATGGGTTTGTTATTATTGTTGAACTCAATTGGCTTATCTTTTTTCAGACTGATTTTAGTTCCGGGAGTTTTTGGAACTATTAGGTATTTTATATATGCTGTAAAGATATGGAAAGTTCTGTAGCATCTCTGAGCTCCAAGGTATTTCCATCTATTGCTTACCATCACTGAGAGTCAGTTACTCAGTAGCTGCTGCCAACATCATTTAATCTGAAGCCAGTTCATTCTAAACTTCAGGTCACCTCCTCCTTATAGACACATGCTGTGAAGTAATCTTCCAATTTCCATTAAAGGGATAGGGGAATACCCATCCACACGATTGCAGAAATAGAAAGTACCTCAGACATCAAATCTAGTATTTTCCAAAGTGAGGAAGGTGGTATATGGAGGAACATATTTTATTTCAATAATGTAAGATTTAGTTTGATGAATGTTACAAAAATTTGACATATTAAACTCATAATTTCACAAATAATTACAGTGGTATTTTAGTTTAAAAGGAAAATCTGTTTTTAAAAAGTTGGAGAAGCATTATGTAGATATAACTTTTTAAGATTAGGAGTTGTATGTATAAGATTAAAATTTAGAAAACACAGACTCCATATCTTCCTTAGAAAATGAGATCAGCTCACTTATCCCCCACTCATATGCTTATGAGTGGCAGGGCTGGGAATAAAATAGCACCTCTCACCTAACATTGAAGAAGTTAAGACTGTACAGATTATCTTCATTTAAATAACATTTCCCAATTTACTCTTGTTTCTCCTGTTGATATTTTCTTGCATTTATTCTGTCTCACCAATAACTTATGCTCTCTGAAAAGCCTTAGATACTTACTGTCCGCTTCTGTTTTTATGTTTTCTAATTTGGACTTTTGGATTAGATTACCAGTTTTTATCCCAGATCAACACTGCCTGTGATTTTTGCCTCTAAGTGGGATTGCCCTTATTCTAGCCTTTTTCCAAACTTCTTTGTCTTTTTAAGGTCACTATTTGACTTATCTGACAGTTCTCTGAAAAAATTTTATTTTCTGGGCTTGTCATTATTTGGTTCAAAGCTTATTCTCTGCAAGTAGCCCTATCGCCAGTATACTTGTCCTAGCCAATCATCAGCAATTGTTTTAATATTTCAGTTCCTTGAGGTGGTGACACCAGTTGGAGCTACCAAGAGGAAAGGAAGAGAGGAGAGGAGGGAGGGTGGGGAGGGGAAGAGAGGAGGAGGAGTAGGAGATGTGCTACTACACTGTGGATCTTGAATGTCTCTCAAAGGTGCATATGGTAAAAAGCTGGGTCCCCATTCTGTGGTACTATTGGGTGGTGGTAGAACTTTTAGGAGGCAGGGCCTAGTGGAAGAAAGTTAGGTGATTGGGGAATCTCTTTTAAAGGGATAATGGGACCTCAGACCTTCCTCTTTCTCTCTCTTTGCTTCCTCACTGCCACAAGCGGAGCAGCTTCCTCCACCACATGCTCCCATCATGATGTCATGTTTCACCAGGCTCAAAGGCAGTGTTGCCAAGAGATGATGGACAGAAACCTCTGAAGCTATAAGCCAGAATAAACTTCTTCACATTTTAAATTGATTGTCCCAGGTATTTTGGCACAGTCGTAGAAAGCTGACTCATAAGTATGATGTTGATAGAGAGCTCTGGAAAGCTCTGAAAAATTCTTGAGAATGTGGGAGGCCCCAGGCAAGACTGTGCTTACATCCAGAAAAAACCTGAGAAGGACTTCATATTTCACAACCAGCTGACTTTGAGTCTCTGTGAAAGCAGAAAATAACAATGCAGGCAGCACCTATCCTGCCATGTTGCTGAGGGCAGGCTGTAACTGACATGGGGTCCCTTGGCAAAGACTGGTAGGCTGATTGGTTTAGCATACTTAGGGAAATCTCTGTTGAATCACTGGTTGATCACAAAGCTAACCAAACAAAGACTTCAGAGATTTCACATGATCAAGAATACAGGCTACATAGAGTTAGTCCAGAAAAGTTACTAAATAAGCAGCAGCAATAAACCTGTGAGTCCAAGGAGGGGGTTCTGATTTCCATAGTGCCACCTTCTATTGCTTAAATTGTCCAATTTTCAGTTTAAAAAAATTACAAGACATACAAAGAAGCAGAAAAGTATGACCTATACTTGGATACTTGGGTTCAAGGAAGGAGGCCAATTATAGAAATCTACCAGCGGCAGCCCAGATCTTGTACTTGTTAGAGATTTTAAAGCAGCTATTATATATAAGTATATTCAAAGCATTAAAGTGTGAGAAATAGAAAATATGAATAAAGAGGTGAATTATTAAAAGGAACCATTTATATATCAAAATTTATTTATTAAAAAGTTTAAGACATGCATACAAGAAACTCATCAAACACTAAATAAACTCAAGGAGAGTCATACTAAGATAGACCACAGTCAAACTTTCAAAAGATGAAGACAGATGGAAATTTGAAACAGCAGGGGAAAACAGCAGCCAATCACATACAAGTAATCCACAATAAGTTTAATGGTTGACTTCTTCTCAGAAACCATGGAGGCCAGAAAGTAGTGGGTATCAAGCTCAAAGAACTGAAAGGAAAAGACAGTCAACTAAGAATTCTATATCTGACAAAGTTATCCTTCAAAAATGAAGAGGAAATTAAGACACACATAAAAAGTTCTGAGAGATTTTATTGCTAGCAGATCTTGCTGCAACAGAATATTAAAGGGCATCTGGGGATGCAACTCAAGGTAGAAAAAAGAAAGGAAAGAAGGAAGAATGAAGGAAAGAAGGAAGGAGAAAAAGAAAGAAGGAAATACTAAAGAAAATTCTGTTGTTTAAATGAAAAAATATCAGAAAATAACTCGAATTGAGTGATAATTGTCACTACCTGGGTAAATATAAAATAAAATAGAAATGCAGATTTTTGGAAAAGTATTTTTTTCCTATATGATTTAAAAGATAACTGCATAAAACCATAATTATAAAACTGTATTGATTGGTTTATACTATATAAAGATGTAATTTGTGTAATAATAGTTCATAGGAGAGGGAGGGAAGAGTATTGTACTGATGTGAAGTTTTTGTGTAATACTGAAAGTTCATACAATGCAAATTAAATTCACATGTTAATTGTAATTTCTAGAGCACACTAAGAAAACAACATATATAGGTATGAGTTTCAAACATATATGTATATCTATGAAATGCAACAATAAAATAATTAAAATGGCACACTAGAAAATACTGATTTAACATAAAGGATGGCACTAATGGAACAATAAGACTAAAAGACATAATACATATAGAAAAAAACAAAATGCAAACATAAATTCTACCTTATCAGTTATTATTACATTAACTATAAATAGCTACACACTTCAATGAAAAGAGAATAAATGAAGAAAATGTGGTTTAACTATATGCTCTCTTTTAAAGACACACTTTACATTGAAAGATAAAAAAGTGTAAGTAAAAAAATAGAAATATGTATACCATAAAAACAGTAACTAAGAACAGCTGGAATGGTCATACTAAAATCAGACAAAAATAGACTCTAAGAGAAAAATTGTTATTAGAGACAAAAAGAACATTTTATAATGGTAAAATGGTTAATCTACCTGGGAGACCTAGCAATTATAAATGTACATGCACTTAATAACAAAGCTCCAGATTACATGGAAAACATGTGTTTTGTTATGAGCAGAAATTTGTCTCTTGAGTTTTTAGTTCTTTGATTTATTTCTGTCCCAAGTATCCTCACACTACCTAAATCTAACATTTATATGACTAGAAAGTTTTTCAAACATTTAAGCAACTTGTGTGTTTACTTACTTTCCATTTTTATGTGGCTTTGACTCTATAGAATATTTCCTACAATATAATTATATTCTCTTGTAAAGAAAAATACTGTGCTATTAAGGGTGAAAACAGCTTTCATAGAATTTCAGAGTTGGAAGGAAACTGAGCTGATCTTATTCAAACCTCTGGTTTTTTTTTTTTTTTTTTTTTTTTTTTTTTTGCGGCACCAAGGATTGAACTCACGATCTTGCGCTTGCCGGGCAGGCGCTTAGACCGCTGAGCTAGATCCCCAGCCCTGTTTTTGAGACAGGGTCTCACTATGCCGTTCAGGCTGGCCTTGAGCTCACTTTGTAGCCCAGGCTGGTCTCGAACTCACAACGATCCACCTTTCTCAGCCTCCCAAGTGCTGGGATTACAGGTGTGAGCCACCACACCCGGCCTGCTTTTGGTTTTTTTGTTTTTTGTTTTTTGAGACAGGATCCCACTATGTAATTCATTCAGGCCTTGAACTCACTATGTAGCACAGACTGGTCTCAAACTTGGGGCAGTCCTCCTGCCTCAGTGTCCCAAGTGTTGAGATTGCAGGAGTTTACTACTATGCCTGGCAAACCTTTTTTCTTTTTAATGAATAAACTAGGGTCCAAGATGTTTGATAACTGATAGAAGGGCAAGATTCATATATTTGGTTTCTAAACACCTTGTTCAATGTTTATTCCAAAATTTTCCTTCCTTTGATAGTTTTCCCTACTTTGAGTTGCTGGTTGTATTTTTTTGGTGTTTTTTTTTTATTTTGTTTTTACTGTGCAGGAGAGGGAGAGAGAGAGACAGAGAGACAGAGAGACAGAGAGACTATATAACACTTGACTGTGTAACTCTTCTTTCTTCCCTCTTCTTTTAATAGTATATCAGTCAGTGTTTACTAGAGAAACAGGTATAACACAAGATATACAAATATATATGAATTTACAAGATTGACTTACAGTGGCCACCCACAAGAGTTGGATGAGGAAGAGTGCCGGGGGTCTGTCTGCACACTGGAAACTGAAGAGGCTCTCATTGAAAGTCTGGAGCTCCCTGCAGTGTCCTGTGCAAGTCAGCATCAGGAGGCTGAAGGATCTATGCTGGAAGTTGAAGAGTCTGAGCTGGAAGCTAGGAGATGATGTGCAAGGTGCAGGTGAAGACTGGAGCTCCTCCAAAGCAACAGCAGCAGATTCATCTTTTTCATTTCCCCTTTATATTAGCCAAGTAACAGCCACACTAGGGTGGGTTTTCCACACCCTATGGTGTGGAATTGCTAATTTAGTTAAACTCCTCTTACTCAAGTTGGCACAATCAATCAACCATCACAAATGGTATCCAGCATCCTTCATCTTGAGTTTGGCACCAAAGAAAAGATACTCAGAGTAATTGAAGAGTCTGCATTTGAAATTAAAAGACATGGATCCTCATCTTTTTTGTACCAGTAATGAACTTCTGAAACCTTCAAAAACTATTATTGTCTGTCAGTAATATCTTACACTATCTTTTGAGCACCTAGGGTTTAAGGCACCATGGAGACACTTTACTATAAACATCCATACAGCAGTCCTCCAATGTGTCTCCTTTCTTACTTGTAAAATAAGTAGGTTGTGCATTGTCCCATCCAACTCCAGAATTGGATGATGGTGAGAAGCTATCTTTATTAATATATTCTTATAAGCCCGAGACTTCAAATTGGCAATGGTAAGAGCTACAGAATGCTTTTTCCAGACTTGTCACTGTCCTGAATTCATGGGCTGTGTCTTTTGGACTTTCCACCTAAATAGGATATGGTTTGAATTTAACTGGTCCTTTTTAATTTTTATAGAATTTTAGAGTCAGAAACAAACTGAGATGATCTTATTCAAACCATTACTTTTGCAGATGAGTAAGCTGGGGCCCAAGATGGTTATAAATCCATTTCAGGGTTTCCAGGATTATAGTTTCAGCCTACTCTCCTCTTTATATTCCCCCATGGACCTTTGATTCACCATGATGGCTTCGTATTTCACTTGTGGATGCAAAAGTCAAAAAGTGGGAAAAGTTCACTCAGCTCTAAGTGAAAAACTTGGCAGTCTGTTAGATCCCACTATCTTTGTTATTTCTGCTATGACATGATACCCATCTCTGAAATTTCTCTTGACCTAATTTTATCCTTGCTTTAACATTGGAAGGGGTCCTACCACATTTCACCCCTTTGATGCTCAGAACCCATTCTATTTTGGGTAAAAGAGCATCATCCTGGTTCAGAGGTCATATTTCCATAAAGTCATTGTGTGTGGCCATTTTTCTTTCAACCATCATCTCAATGCATCTGGAGACAGAATGTATGACCAAGGGATCCAGGCAAGGCAATTAAACGGGTTCCCAAAATCAGGAGTGTGATACCTGTGAGGGTTTTGAATCCCCTGAGAGTTGAAAACCATCCCCCAAACAGTTCCCTGAGAGCCCTATGTTTCCAGGTCTAGGTTGGAACATGAGCAATTCTTCTTATTCAGTCTGTAATTTCCTCAATAACCTTCTCTTCATTATCTATTAGGTTAAATTTTCCACAAACCCCTCCCTTGGAAGCAAGTAGATAATCTAAGGCCAAGAGAGTTTGATAGATAGCAGTGCACATTTTGGTCTGTTGTTTGGCTAACAGATTAAGAGCTTCTTCTGTAGTTTCATTTGTTATAGTTTCCACAACTGCTTGTAGTCTAATTATGCAGTTTAGCATATAAATGGAGGTGTGGTAACCCAGATCCCATCCTCTGCCTGGGTGGCAGGACCATAATACTGAGTTATGTGTTCAGGAGGCCATTTCTCATCTTTCCAATTGCCTGTTTGCCAGACACATCATTTGCTTTGGGTGGCTCCCATCCTCAGACACTTGGACCCCAGATGTTCTCCTCAGCTAGCAGGAATAGAAAGAAAGACAGGTGGGTTGTCCCTAAGCTTGAGAAAAGGCTGTGACAAACTTCAAGTAACACCCTGGCCTAACCTGGTTAGGCAAATATACCACTCACATGATGAGAAATGCAGATTTACCAATGAGGTCCCTAGTAAAAGCAGCCAATACCAACAAGACATCCACCTACAAGAGGAAAACAAAGGCCAACGGGCAGCTTGCTACATTTCTAGTCAGCTGGGAGTAGTCTCAGCAAGGGCTATGGCAAAAAGCAGGGCTAGAGACCCAAATACAGTTGAGAGCAAGGGGTAGCAGTACACTACAGATAGTCACAAAAATGTTGCAGTCCATGTGTGCTGCCAGTCAGCAGTGTCCTCAGGCTTTTGCCACCCATAGACTAATCAGTGTCTGGAGTAACTGGAGCAGGGCTATTATCTTTCAGTGGTGTTTCTGAGGTTGAAGGCTGCTTCTTCCATCAGCTTACACAGCACCGAAGAGTTGGGGATGCACTCCCAGTCTCTAGATTCTGGTTTCCTCTGCTGTGGTGAATCCAGGGAACTATCTCATCCTATCCAGGAGAGGTCTTCTACTATCCTGGGTCTATCTTGACCTTTGAGGAACCTAAAGATTCCTAAACCTTTACTGCAGTGGGGGTGAATAGGATAACAGGGAATGGGCCCCTCCAGAGAGGCTTCGGGGGTTGGACATTCCATCTTTTACCCACCTAGCATCTCCTGGCTTGAAAGGGTAAGTGTCTCGTGGGCAGTGGTTCCTTAACCCATTGGTATGGAGTGGGTAAGGCTGAGCCTAATGCCTGCATCTGTTGTCACAGAATGAGGCTCCAAATCTCCTTTTTTTTCCCTTGGTGCTGGGAATTGAATTCACAACCTTGTGCTTGCCAGGCAGGTGTTGTGCCACTGATCTATATCCCCAGCCCCCAATCTCCTTTTAATCTCCTCTTATGGCCTTCATGACAAGAGGGAGCTGCCTATAGAGAATTCCAAAAGGGCAAAGCCTGAAAGATTGCTGGGCAGGGTTGCTAGAGGGCATTGGGGGGCACATAGAACTGAATGGCCTTGGCATGAGGTGTTCCTGGAGCCCAAACTGCCAATGTTCCTGTAACTGTAACAACTGCAGCCTTGCTGTGAGAGTGGAGGGGGGCATCCTAGGGTGAAATAAAGTTTAAGATGGAGGGGCTCTTGTTTATATTCTTTGATGGAAAAGACAGGGATGCAGTTTCTCACAGTTCTGCCCCCCTCATATCTCAGTATTCTTTCTCTTCAAACTCTGTGAGCAGAAGTTCATTCTTCCTGTTGTGTTCCTTCATCTGGAGCATGGTTGCTGGATAAGATGCAGAAGATGGTTTGGTAAAGGCAGTCTTTAGGCAAAAACTAATAAACTTTAATGGACATATGACCAAAGCATGAGCCCTAGAATGGGAGGGACAGTTGTATCCACCTGACTCTTAGACATGTCTTCCAGTGTGGCTGGAACCTGCCTGCAGGGGTTAGCGATTGAAGCCCCCATTTATGTCTAGTCTACATTACAATAACTGTTATATCATTGACTATATTTTTCTGTTGGGTGTTTTTTGTTTGTTTTCTGTTTGTTTTTGTTTTTGTTTTGCTACTGGGAATCGAATTCACAACCACATGCTTGCCAGACAGGTGCTGTGCCACTGAGCTGTATCCCCAGGCCACCGCTGGTGTTTTAAAACCAAGTTGAAGTGAGACCAGCATTAATCAAAATTAACCTTGTTTTGGCCAAATATTAAGGTCAGGTAGGCTTCCTAGGGGTTCTTTGTGGGACCATGTATCGAGTTCCTCAGCTGTTCTGTCAGTGTCAGTCATTGACCATGTACCTTCCCATGAAAGTGTACAAGACGTTTCCTAGTGACCCTCCTTATTAGCACACTGTACCTTGGTTGATTCCTGTTCTTTGCTCTGGAGTTTGAGTGACTTAACAAAGCCGTGTAGGATCTTGTAGAGTACGTCTCCTCTTATCCTGGGCCCTTGTTGACCTTGGAGGGCCAGGGCCAAAATATTGTCTGTCCTAGCTCAGTTACCATTTTAACTTTGGTTCCTAAATGTCAGTTGTTGTACACCCAGGAGATCAGTTAAAACAGTATTGCAGTGAAAGCAGTAGGTTTAATTTTATGATCTTATATAGATATCAAACACCTTGAATATATAGTATGACCAAGGAACTGTTATTTCTTATCAATTGTGATTGTCTCAGAATTTGAATCCCTGCTGAGTATTAGCAGATCACAGTTATAAAATTATAAAGACAATTTGAGATGGAGGACAACATAACACATTATCACAACAATCATGATGACACCATTATATTAGAGACAGTAGGTTTTTGTTATTATTTCTGAAGTACATTTAAATTTTTATCTTAGTATAAAATGACCTTTTGCTCAGCTATCTTTATCTAATTACAAGATACCAAGCAACATACAGAAACTCTTAATTTGTTATCTTTTAACCACTTTTTGTTACTAGAGTGATATTTAAATAGAATGTGTTTGCTTGTCTTATAGATATACTTTAAAGGTTATTAAGATTATCAATGTCTTATATCTAATCATTATGACAGTGTCACAACTGTATAAGTTGTAGGCACATTGAACTATCATAACATGCTTATATAACAATCACATAAACATAAACTTGAAAAAGTCTGTCATCATAAACAACTGTAGTGGAGGGGTCACTGGTATAATGTTTTTATCAAGTTCTGCATTGTAAAAAGACTTGTACACTTGGGGAAAGCATAAAGTTATGCAATATACCATGAGATTAGCAATAATCAGTAGCATAGCTATATAGAAATCTTTACATGTATTTACTTAGTTTTTACTCTTAAGACAAAATTTCTAGTATTTTCAATAGGTTTCTACAGAATTCTTGCAATTATGTATTGACAAGAATTAAAGGACATTTTAGAATGCTCATAAATTTAGGAAACAGTGTTAATGACCATATATAGACATTACCGAATACAGTGTATCTCACTTGCACAATAACAAAATGTTTATTTAATCAAAACCAATAGATACAAATTTAACCAAGAGCAACCGTTTGTTTTTACACAGGGCATTTAAACTGTTACTTATAACCAGCTATATCATAGTAATTTGTGTAATAACCATTGGGGTGTGGCACCATAAGACACTGAGAAAACTGGACGAGGCACCCATTAGTGAAAAACTTGACAAATTTTGATCTAAGCAGTTGCTCTTTCAACACAGAGTGGAGTTTTGTACACTGGTTCCCCAAGTTCAGGGGATTCTCAGTTACCTTAACAATTGCTTTAGATGACTCATCATAACAGTTAAAATTTTAAAATATTTTATATATTATTTTTGACCAAGGAAGAATTCTTAAGTTATTACACACAGACAATAATAGGAATTGCATTTGTATAAATAATTCTGGACAGTATCTTGGTTACCTAGATTTTCCAATAATCTGGGTGGAAACGTGTCACTAATCTTTAAAATACTTTATTCTTATGAACTGATTTAAATTAGTCTACTCTTAGACTATGTGAATCGAGCATTTGATCTAATATCATGAGTGTCTACTTAGCTATAAGGTGACCTAAGTAGAACTTACAATTTAAGATCCACATATAGAAACGTACACAGTTTAAATCGTGTATAACCTTTATGTTCTCAGAGTCTGAGGCTTCTGTTTGTAAGTCCCATGTGATTTGAAGTGTCTTAACTCTCATCCTGTAACATTTTAAGTGGACTTGTCTATTTCTAAAACCCTAGATAACTGGTTTTAATGTGGAAGCCAGAGAAAAATAAAAGGAAAAATAAAATTGCTTTAGGTACTTTAATCCAGTAAACAAAAAAGAGACAGACACACAAACCATTACTTTTAGCTTAGAGTACATTCTCAGAAATATTGACAATTTGAGCAATGGTTATAATAATCTGTTGTAGTTTCATTATAAATAGATTAGTCATAACTTTTTAGGGCAACCAATTAGTGGAGACATTTCTTGCAATAAACTGACATCAATAAGTATGTGGTAGAGAAAAACCTCTTACTACAAACTTATAACCAGAAAGAGTCAGGAGGGGCAGAAAGAGTTTGGGGTTTTTATCTTTTTATTTTCTAATTTACTTTTGGAGAAAAAATTTTCAACTTCTAACTTAATTATAGATCATATATCATGGAAAACAGAGCCCCCTCATCCTTCCTCCCATGTGGTGGGAGGTACTAGGCTCTTCTACTCTCCAACTCCCTACCTTTTTGGTGACCAACAGAAGAAAAGTTTACAAAGGGTCTGAGTTGTCCCCTTTTTATCTTTAGCCCAGTTTTTGATTTAAAATTATTTTTCTATGATTTTGGTTATGCTTTCCTTTGGGCATTAAAGATCAAATCAGATGGAAAAGAGAGCTGAGATCTGGGAAGGTATAACAGATAAAGCCAGAGCCACAACCCCCTATTTTCTTGGAGCAACAATGAGTCTAGGAAGATATAGCCTGGGTTCCACCAAACCAGCAAGCAAACATGCACATATCTTTCTATAAACTGCATCAAACTGCACCCTCCACAAGCTTTTCTTCAACATACTGGAGCTTTCCAGTTCTACCATTCTCTTTTTATCTTTCTAGCAAGGTAAAATTTTTATCATACAAATTCCTCTTATATCAAAAGTATATCTCTTATACTTATAGCCTTAATATATTTTAGTCTATCTTACTTACTTAAACTTGTACATAACAAACCTGGCTGCAGCTGACTGAACTTTAAAATGTCCTTGTCTCCATTTTTTTGTTTGTTTCTCTTCTTTTTCTTTTTGTCTCAGGTTGTTACATTTTAAAATTTGACTGGCTGTCAACAGATTTTCAAGTATCCTTGAATTAGCACTTTTTTTTTTTTGTCTTTTTGGGACAGGGTCTTGCTGTGCAGTTCAGGCTGGCCTTGAGCTCACTTTGTAGCACAGGCTGGTCTCAAACTTGCAACATCCTTCTGCCTCAGCCTCCTGAATGCTGGGATTGCAGGCATGTGCCACCACACCTGGCTCTAATACTTTTATTTTAACACCTATAGAAAGCAGAGAAAAGCGCAAGTTAATCCTATAATTGTAGTTTAAGAATTTGCAACCCATAAGAAATATTTTAAACATATTAATTAAAATGCCATTTATTTTTTAAAATACCAACTTAAACTGGAAGCCAGAATTTATGAATTAGCCAAGATTTGTAATAATGGGCTCTTATTGTAACTCTGGGTTGGCTCTCACACCACGGCATGAATATTTCAGGCACTCTTAGCTTTGGTGGAGCTCTTGGTGGCCTATTGTCACCCTTAGCCATATGAGGATCACCACAGAACCACAAATTAGGACTCAGCACTCACTTGTCCCTGTGGTCAGGTCAGAACTTTTCTGCTGTCTGTATCATTCACACACAAGCACACAGTGACTTCAGCCTACCACCTAGTGCTCAGCAACTTGGAGGTGTGGTTTTATTCCTTACAGAGCTACTCAGGGAACTCTAGTACTCTGGTCCACCATCCAGTTCCTGAGAATTGCAGTTTCAGTTTCAAAAACTAACTTGGGCAACTCTGGGAGACAATCAGTCTGCCCTTCTGCCTCTTTAAAAGAAGGACTGCCAAATCGAACCCAAGTATTAACAAATCTGGTGGGCAACACTCCTTGAATGGATTCCTGGGCTTCAAGATTCTGTTGTATGTCTAGAGCTCTCACCTCAGCATGTTGGGAGGGACCAGTCTTCTCTACGAATCAAATAGTCTGCTGGCACTAGGTGAGGCACATCTCCCAGCGCTCTGAGGTTCGGATTCCAGCAACAAAGGAATCCTGGATGAGCCCCCAGAAATGCTGTAGTGTGGGGAACCACCCAGATGACTCTCCTTGACTATGCTTGAAAAGAATAGCAACTGTCTCCATTTTGGATAAACTTGGCCCTATCTCTATGTATTGATATGTACAGAGCTGGCTAGGCTATTTCTTTGTCCTTTCAATGGGCTTTAAGCAATGTAAATTGGGTTAACTGAGGAGCTGATGTGTAATCTCTGAAGCAAAGTGACAGGTCAGTGTTACCCCGCCCAGTGACTCCCCAAATACGTGATTGAGCCGGGTGGGATGGAGAGCTGTGCTCCACTGTTGGCTGGGATGGAGCCTCAAAAAAGAGGCTATGACTTCCCAGGGCAAAAAGGATTGCACATCAGAACTAAAGCACCAACCCCAAATTATTACATACTACCTCAGTTGTGTTATGCAGATTGTGTTCTCTATATTTCTTGCCCTCTGTTTATCACAGAGGTTATCTCAGACCTCCTACCTAGCCCAGCTCACAGTAGTAATGGCAGTCATATATTTCCTGCTGCTCTCACTGTCACTCATCCCTGAGCCACTCTCCTCATAGAGAATTAATAAAACCCAGGTTGGACTCTGGGTCATGGCCTTTGTTCCAGTGAACCACCATCTTGGCTGGACTTAGAACCCCTTGGCTCCCCATAACTGTATATATGTCTCAGTGTCTTTATTCTTGCCTTGGGTTGCACTGGAAGTGGTAGATTAAAATTAACTCACTAGAATTCCAATAACTTCTCCATGGGATTCTAATTATAAACCTTTCTGGACTGTGACAAGGATGAAAAAGGGTTCTCTATACTGTGGGATTTTCATGTAGAGAGAAAGGATACTGAGGCCTTTTTCTCAGAAAGCAGCTTTATGTGTGCCAGCACTGACTCAGTGGATTCATATCAAAAGCTGAGTCCCAAACATGATGTTGTTGCACCCTTTTATACAATTTTTGTGTGTCTTCATCTTCCTTATATGGGCACACGCTAACATTTTACATTCTCATTGGGTGTACATTAACATTCTACAGTCTGGTTAGGTATGATTTATGTTGCAGAGTTACATCAGAGCTATTCATTCACACACAGAGGCTGATATCCCTACACTGTAAAATACTCCCACCTGACATGTCGGGAGGGACCCTACAGTGGTACCACGTGTCAGCTGTGCAACCTTGGGAAAAGCTACCCAACCTTTCTGGACATTAGTTTCTTCAAGTATAAACGAGAGATGCTGGTAGTGCCTACTCTACCTAGTAAGGTTGTTGTGAGTACAAATATGATAATCCATGTAATGGCAAGTAGCACAGTCCCTGACATATGAGAGAGGCACTCAATAAACGGACTCTAGCACCAGCCCTACCTGATTTAAACTCATCAACACAATCCCATTCATCTTGCTAGAGTGCCTGAGTGAGAGTTAGGTACTTGACTTGTTCAAAGTGACTTGCAAGACTGCAGTTTGCTGGTATAGCCTCAAATGTGAGTCCTTGAACTGCTAGAGCCACTTTTCTTTTTAACGAGAGAGCAGCCAGCCTGAGAACAAAGTCGATGCATGTAGCAAGGCCAGATTGAGAAAATCCAAGGAACTGGAACCAGAGCTTCCTGTGTCCTGAAGCTCCCCCTGCAACCGTGGAATTTTCCATTGGTTGAGCCAGTTAAAATTTTTTTTATATAAGTGATTTTTTTCTCATTTTCACCTGAAAATATCTTAATCAATACCTCATATTACTACTCTTACTCCTCCTCCTACTACCTTCCCATGTATACTCAACTCTCTGTGGTTAGATTTAGAAACTAACTTACTAAGCACTGTGTTGTTGCCATGCTGTCCTCTGCAGCCCCAGCATGAAGCAAGTTCTCATTCCTGTTTGCTTCATGTCAAGATAATCTTTTTTCCTGGTACCTCTGGATTGATCTTTGAGGCAGAAAGAAAAGACAGCTAGAGTCCCCAACTGGAGTGTATTCTCAGTCCCTTACTGTACCTTCTTCACTTTCTTACTGGACCATAATGATAAGGGATTAAAATGTGTGATAAATGAGCCAACCTTTATTGGACACCAGGCATTGTACCTGCAGAATCATCTTTTTGCTTTTTAGTTACCTATGAGTACCATGTATGCGTGTGTGTGTGTGTGTGTGTGTGTGTGTGTGTGTGGAGAGAGAGAGAGAGCGAGCTTCCTGTTACTGTACATAAAATACCTGACAATCACAACTTTTTTTTTTAATAAAAGAGGACAATTTATTTGAAGGTAAAGGAAAGGAAGAAGAGAGAAAAAGAGGGCAGGCTGCTACTCTGGATGAGTAGGGAATATTAAAAAGTGAAATACGCATAGATTTCTTGTCCGCAGCTCCTTTTATTGAGATCCACGTCCTGTGTAGGCTTCTGGAATCTGATTGGCTCCCTGGATGTCTTTGGTCCTTCCTTTGGAATTTTTTCTGGCCATATGACCTTTTCTTGTTCTTTAGTAGAGGTAAGATTTTGGGGGGGGGGCCCTTAATGACAAGTATCCTTAGGTTTAAGGATTAAGTAAAGGGAAAGTGCTGTTCTTATGTTAATCACACTACCTAAGACCTTTCTGAGTTTAATTTCTTTGCCTTTGTCTTTCTAATTGCTTGAGTCTAATCTGCAGTGGCAGAAGCCACCTCTAGCTTCCCTTATTAAATCTCTCCATTAACTTTTAACAAAGCTCAATGAGACCTTAATCCTATCTTTTCCCTACCTAGGGTGCCCCATCCTACATTCACCCCTCTGAGACAACCATCCAACTGCTGTTGAGGAAATAAGCCATCGCCAAAATTGGAAATAACCAATCTTGCTTCTTCAAACTGAATGGGATTGTAGTTGGGAGCAGTGGATGGAAATTTTCAGCAGGGAGGTTTTGGACACCCATAATTTAAAGGAGAGGTTTATTTTGGCTCACAGTCCATGGTCAGCCAGTTCCAAGGCAGAAGTGACATGGTGGAGAAAAGCTTGCACATAATGGTGGCCAGGAAGCAGACAGAAAGAAGCAGCCATGGAACAAGTATATAACCTCCAGGCCATGCCCCAGTGACCCACCTCTATCTAGATGCCACCTCATAACAGCAAGTGAGCTGCGAACTCATCAGTGCACCAATCAACCAATGAGTACAGCACTTTACAATTCAGTCACCTTTCAAACACATTAGACTTTCAGGAAACACCCAGATACTAACCTTAGCAATCTGGTGTGTGCCTGTGTGCCTCTGTGTGTGTGTGTGCGTGTGTACACGCGCAGTGCTGGGTATTAGACCCAGAAACTCTTACACGCTAAGCACATGCTCTACTTTTGATCTACACTTCAGCTCCTGTGGATAGTTATACCCAGGGTTGCAGCTGGAGGGGTTGTCTAATTTGTGTAAATCACATAGCTTTATAGATCATAATGTAGGACTCTGTACTCATTGCTATCTCTATATCTTTAAGTTTTCATTCTGCTTTAAAGAAATGAAACTAGAAGTCTCACATGTTGCATGGTGAATGTGGCTTACACATGAAAGGAAACACGGCACTCTAATCAGTAGACCTGTACTTAAAATAGACTTTGGCCTGACATCAAGAAGATGGCAAATAAATACATATAACTTCAAATAAAATGTTTAAGATCTGTATAATTCATTTTTCATGATTTCTCAGTCTTCCAACAAGAGATCTGTATGGTTTTTGCCCTGTTTTTGAACCTAAGTTTAAAAACATAAACAGGATCATGCCAGACATATTGTTCTGTAAATTGATTTTTTTCCAGTTGCAATAATCTGGTGGAATCTTTCTGTACCATACATATACATCTGCTTCCTTCATTGTAAGCACAGAATGCTTTCAACTATAAGAATGTATCATAATTCAACAACTTCCCAGAATTAATGGGCATTTGGAGGCTATCCCTCACCAACTGTTTGCTTTTATAAGTAATGTTCCATCAAGCATCATGGCATAGGTTTTTGTTTTTCTGGGTGTGTGTGCGTGTGTGTGTGTGTGTGTGTGTGCGCGTCTGTGGGGCGTTAGTGACAAAAGAAATAGGTTGAGGTTCTGATTCTATTAAGTAAGTGGTTCAAGGAAGAAAATGAACATCTTGAGGCCTCCATCTTCAACAGTCTTCCAGTCTGCAGCTGGGCAAAGCAGACATGTACATTGCTTTTTCTCTGATATCATGGAGAGGGGTAGGGGTCAACAAAATGTCATGGAAAGACAAAAAGAGGGACTGAAATGTTCAGGTGAGTGGATGACTGAGGAGACTACGTGGATGAGGTGGTACCTGAATCCTGGCTACAAGGACAGCAGGACTCTGACCATGGTCTGTGTATCATGATGTGTGGCAGTATGCTTGTTACTTGGTCAGACTCTGTTGGACCACTTCGTGGATGAACAGCAAGTAGAAACAGAAGAGAACAGTGCTCTGGGATAAAATGACAAAGCCTAGGAGCAAAAATGGAAAAGTGCAATGTGTTCTGAGGATCAAGGATTGCCAGGTACGGCTGACTCATTTCCCTGTGGGGTGACATGGAGACAAGAGAGGTGTCAGAGACATGAGCTTTTTAGGCACAAACCCACAAGGCACTTGGGTTGGCCCAGAAAAGAAAAAAATGTTGGGTATGTGTTGAAGGTGGGTAGAAAATTTAAGGATGGATCAGAGATTTGAATGATGTAAGTCAGATGGAGGGATCCGTGTTCTTTATCAGTAACCCAGCAGCCCCATCCCATACAAATACGCTGTTGTGGCAATCTGCGTGCTTCACCTTGGGGGACAGTTTCTGCTTTAAATTCAAGTGAAATAGCCATGTGGAAGAAAAGCTATAAGGTCTGGGTGGAGGGAGCCACTTAGTTTTAGCTGCCACCCTGTCTATGCCCATAAAAATTTTTGTGCCCCACTGATTTGAACATGCAGCCGATCTCATTAAAAGAAAAAAAAATCCAATGGGACTTGAATGACCTGACCCCAAAAAGATAACTTGACAGGCATCAAACATTCAGCAGTGCTCCAAATAACCTCTCGCTGGAGCCAGCCTTGTTCAGGGCCACGTGGATGTCAGACACGTACAGTTTGAGTCACGCTGCCATAGCTGGGATGCCTGGATTGCAATGGAATCTCAGGGGTACAGGCCAGGGAGGAGCCATTGGCCAGAAGAACAACACTA
>RJWT010017349.1:0-19369 GCA_004365215.1 Cuniculus paca | reverse complement strand
CCATTCCTGAGTATACGCTAAGAAACTGTCACAGACACCCAAAAAGGCTGCGTGAAAGATGTTACAGAGTGTTGTTTTGGTAGCAAGGATTTGGCACCAGCCTAAAGATCTATGATTTAAAGAATAGATAAGTTGAATAAGATGGATACATTGTGCTATGTAATGCCCTGCAATTTTTCGGCAATCGTTTGCAGTTTTCCAGCAAAATGTATATTTTTTAAAAAAAATGTTGATGAAAATAGAAACAAATGGCAGAACAATGTAGCAATACTATGTAAGGAACATAAAAATAACATGAAATAACTATGTTTCTCATGAGTGTATACCTATACATACTTATACCTACTACTACATGCCTCGAACACTCAGACACATTAGACTAGTTGCTTCTGAAAAGCAGTGATACTGTGGATAAAAGGACAAAAGAGATGAACATTGAAACAGTGAATTGCAATGGTGTGGAATCAAATATTGGGTATGACTAATTCATTTCTGCTCTTAAAACATGAACAGACAAGCAAACAAAGGATGTGATATATCCTTTTGTTTAGTTTTCATTTAAAATTCAGTTCAGGTGTCATCTCCAGGGTGCCACTTCATTATTCCCCTTCTAGCAAATCACTGGAAGAATGGAATTCATGTGAAGCACAAAGGTACACTTTCTTTAGCTTCTTTTATTCTAAAATTTCACTTGTAGGAAATGAAAGTTTTCCCAATGCCAGACTGCCAAAATTATCAGACCTAAATCAAGAGACCATCGATTGAGTACTGAAGAAATTCAGGCAAAAGATATAGGTGGGAATAAATTGTGGTGAATTAGTGAAAGTATAGTAGGATTTTTCACTTTCCAATATGTGGGAGTTCAGAGAAAGACAGATTTATCAGATGAAGCAATACATACCCTATTGATCAGCCCAGTCAGTGTTTATTGACTATCAATTTGTGTAGTACATTTTCCCTTAGACACTTGGGAAAACACATTCAAAATATAGGAAAAATATGATCCCTGCTTTCAAGTAACCTATTTTAATTTTTGTTGGAAACTTAGGTAATATTGGCTAAATACAACGAATATATAATGGACAGAAATAAATGGGTAATGAGCTGCAAAACATCACAAAATGGAAAGAGAAATTATTATCACCATGCAAAAAGACCCTTGGAGGATTAAAAAGAATTCACTAATAATGAGATCACTAATCCTATTTCATGGCTTGGCAATACTTTTGAGATGTGGTAAGTAAACTGAGGAGCAAGAGATAAATAAAATCTTTGTATAGCCAACTTACGCTAGGAAATTCTGACTTAATTCTCAGCTTTAACCATTAAATAGAACTTCTTTTATCAACTGTACTTTCTCTAGAGCTCATTCTGTCAAAAGATAACAAGTTCTTGGGCCAATAAGTAGTTTTGAATAGAGCAGAAGAAAATAATTCTGTGCAATCGGATCAGAAAAGACTGTCATTGCATTGGGTAATAATATCCATTGGGAGATTTGGTCTTTTCAAGCTAAAGATTTTAAAGACACATCACATACATGTTTCTTATTATTTACTTTTCAACCACTAGCTTAAAGAGTAAGCTGTTTCTGACAAATAGCAATTATCAAGTATGCTAACAGACTAGGAAATCTTTTTTCTTTATTAAAAAAGAAAATGATGAATAAAAATGAGTAGTATCACTTAAAACATTAGAAAAAATCATGAAAGAGATTTGCTTCTTAGGGATGCAATTTAGAAAAATATTTGGTTTTTGTCCCATCTTGCAGTGCAGAGCAGAGGATGAATCTCAGAAAGATGTCTTTCTTGGCTAGAGTAGATAATGATAGGACTTCTGAGTTGATGTTTCTCCCTCTCTCCTCTATTTCCTCTTAATGTGTTGTTACCATGAAAAACTAAGAAAACTTTTGAAGCTTGGGTTAATAAGGTTGATTCTTCTAACCTTATAAGTGCTGGGACCCAAGGACCAAGGACCTGGTCCTCGGAGTTGTAGCACGAAAGCAAGACAGGAGTCTGATGAGCACTGTAAATGTCTGACACAGACAAGGTCTGCAAAGGAAATGGAAATAAGATCTGGGAAAAGACCAGACAGAAATAAATTAACAAAGTTTCTAAACGTCTGAGTTCTCTTAAACCTTAGTATATTGAGAAAAAGAACTATTTTTTTAAATAAATTTGATTTAAACTGTGGGACTTGTTATTCTAGTTACATTATTTTACCCTTCAGGAGACATTCTTCCTAGAAGAAGACACTTGGCCTGTATTCATTACAAACAGAACAATCTCATACATCCCTGTCCCAGTGAAATGTGGTATTAAAGCCAGCTGGTCTCTCTTCTGTTCCAGCATCTTGCTTTGAGCAGCACCCATGCTAGTAAGAGTCATAGGTGCTTAAAACATGATGTTTTTCAAAACTACACAACTACTCGTCCACATAGTAATTTTTCTCTGTGCATTTTCCTGAAATGAATTGAATCTTCACTGATACGAGATTCATCCACTAAAAAACACCACCAGCCACACTGTTCTTATCTGTGTGGTATGTGAGCCTGTGTGCGTGTTTGTACTTTGGTCACATAAAACTGAAACAATACTTTTGATCAAGCCAAGCCTCCAAATTAAGTACCCATATTTTCCCTCAACAGAATACATTTATTGCCGCAATTGGGTCTTTTTGTGTTAAAAAGAGCAAACCTGCAATTTACAAGAACACTCCCTGAGGTTGAAAACGCAGAAACAATTCTGAGTACCTACTTAATAATTTGCTCTTAAATAAATAGCTACAACTTCAGCTGTGATCTTTTCATTTCTGCTAGGCTGCTAATTACTATGGTGGATTATTCTCAACTCAGTGTTTCAGGGTGTCATGGCCTGCTGAAGCAAAGCAGGTTCATCTAATGGTGGCCTCGAGGTCATCAAAGGGTGTGTGTCCAAACAAGAATGCACATGTAAATTAGTTCAGGAAATGACACTCGTCAATAAGTGGGTATGATAATTATATGGGGACTTATTTACATTTCCAGACTACAAGTGGGCTGTGTTCCAAAAGGTCATAGACAGGTTAGTTACTGGTTGAAAACTTGAAATAAAACAGAAACAATGCAATTTAAGGTGGCCTAAAGTCAGACTTGCCTACAGTATCTGTTTCACCAACAGTGGCTGACTAACTATAGCTTTGCATTTCAGATAAACTTTTTTGGTATATGGATATTTTGGGGGGTTTTTTTGAGGCAGGGTCTTGCTTTGTGGTGCAGGTTGGCCTTGAACTCACTATATAGCTCAGGCTGGCCTCAAATTCACCTCTTTCCTCCTACTTCAGTCCCCTCTAGTGCTGGGATGACTGGCGTGTGCCACCATGCCCAGTTTGCATTCAGCATATATGCAAAAGCAAAGTTGTCATAAACCCCAATATGTAGCAAAATAGAGAATACAAATGAAACAACGGAATGGATGTGTGCACATGTGTATGTATATAAAATTCCAGACAGGAAAGCACTTCTGGATTATCTTGGAGGTATAGATATAAATTGCTGTAGTCCTCTGTGACAACAATAATAAAAAATACTTTAAGGATTGCCTTTTACACAGTAGCAATTGTTGCTGTTAAAAGAATTTGTGCTGAAATGATGGTCCCCAAAACTTTCTTTATCTGGGCTTGGTTTCTCTCCCTCTGTCCCAGGGGAAAAGAGGAATCTCAGCAAAAGGCCCAAACTAACCTATCTTCTCTTAGAAACTAGGGAGAAACCAGAAAGTGTGTGTGTGTGTGTGTGTGTGTGTGTGTGTGTGTAGACTGGGGTTAGGGGTGGGAATAATCCCTCACTTTGGTTTCAACCATACCTCATAGATAGCAAGTAAGGTTTATACTCCATCTGATGCTTCAAATCTATGCTCTAAAATAATCCATTTTATAATCCTATAAATCAGTTACATAATAACATTGATTCCATAGTTATCCAACTTCAGTTGCATACTTTAAAATTCGTATGTGTCATAACATTAACATAAATGTATGAAAATTGAGAATACGTTAAGAATTGTGGGTCATCCCTATTACATGATATTTTGTTTTCAGTTTGTCATTTTTTAGCCTCTAAAGTCATTCTCTTCTTTGTAAATTGTCTGTATTAATTAGCATAATTGCTATAAATTATCAAATAAAAAAGAAGTTTAAGTCACTGGCCAATGATCCATTCACTCCTTTTACTATAGAAACACTCCTAAAGTAAAGGAAGAGGATAAAAGAAAGCTATGGTTTGGATCTGGAATGTCTTCTAAGACTCCTGTGTTCACAGCCTAGTCCCAAATACAATAGGGTATGGAGGTAGGGCTTTGGGGACATGACTGGCTCCCGAGGGCTGTGACTTTATCAATAGATTGATTCACTGATAGGCTCACAGCTGACAGCATTATTGGGAAGTACAAGCCTGGCTGCAGGAAAAAGATCACTGGAGGTGTGTGAAAGGCATATGGCACATGGCCCCTTAAATCTCTCTCTCACTCTCATCTCTTTCCTTCCTAGCTCCCATGAGGTGAGCAGCTTTCCTCTATTATGTTTCTGTTTCCCAGAAGCCTAAAAGCAAGACTATTGACTGACACCTCTCCAACCATGAACCAAAATAAATCTTCCCTCCTTTAAACTGATTTCCATTATGCATTTTGTCACAGCAATAAAAAGTTGATTCACTCAATAAGCCTATGTAATTCTGTCAACTGGACCTTTGGATAATTGCACTAATATTTACTAAGAGAAAGTGACTTCATCCGAAGAGTACCCTTAGCAGAACACCCATGGTGAAAGAATTATTCATGATAAATAAATCAATTTCCTGATAATAAATGAATCCATGAATCTCTGCTCCCTTAAAAAGGTCACATTAGCTTTACAATAGCTGGGGCATAAACTGGTACTGTTACATGATTTATTCTGTCCTTGTTACGTGAAAACCCCACAAGGGACTTACCTGGAGACCTCATCTATTAGTCTAGCCAGAGAAAATCTGTGTAACATGAGAAAGAATCTGGGGAAAACCTTTAATTCTTAGACTTCTCTGCTTTGCCTGTGCCTTTTGGTTATCTATGGGAAGAGTAAGGAGCCAGACCATAGATGAGACCACAAATAGTGCCTAGACCCTCAGGATTAAGATTAATTGCTGGGAGCGGGAATTTTTTACACTTCACTTTCTTGTTTTGGCTATTCATTTAACATTTTTAAAATAGGGAATAAATATGGCTTATAGCCATAAAAAGGTAGTTGAGATAGAAGGCTATATCCTTTTTTGTTTTTGTAGATTTAGTGAAGACCTAATTGTTAAGTATTTAACTGTAAATTGCTATATGAATGATGAACATCAATACTTATATATGTTATTGTATGTTAAATATACTTCAGTAAAATCCAAATGTAAAAATACATAATTAACAAGAATTGTTCTTATACAGATGTTATCATTTCTATAGCTTTGAGAAAAGGACATGGTGCATTAAACGTGAAAATGCTTCATAACCAACACAAGCTGTTAAGATTTTTGTTTAGCTCCCTGTCTCCCTTTTACCAAAAGGAAGCTTTTCTTTAAAACACTGGGTTGTGCTTTCTGTTAGCCTATTTTCAGAGAAAACTTACAGGAAAACACAAACCAACTTTTAAAACTGTTACCACAAATGTGTCTTTGTCATAGATCTAAGTTGCTTAAGGAAGCCAGCCTATGCTTTTTCTCTGACAAATGTGAAAACACATTCCCACATTATCGGTTCCTTTATTCAACAATAATAAACAAAAGGCATACTCCTTGACCTCTTCAAAGTTAAACTCTGCTGAGAGAGGCAAATGTTAAACCAGGGATTTTAGAGCTCTGATCTCCAAAACTACAAGAGAATAAATGTTGGTCGTTTTTTGCCAAAGTTATGGTAGTTAGTTCCAGCAGCCATAGAAACTAGCACAGGAGCAGACTATCCAGAAGAGGTAGGGGTAGATATGACTTCTGGAGAGTGGTAGGTACCCAGTGCTTCAAAGGAAATGAATGAGGCTGTAATTCCTTTATAAATAACGTATCCTGCCTTTCATCTGTCTGGTAAGTCACCACTTCAGAGCTTTGTTTCCTTGGCATGGTTCTGAGATGAGCATCCATTCTTTGGAAAATATACTCAGCCAGAAAGATCCAAGTCCATGCAGCTGTGGAAGAATTACAATACTGTGATTGGGTTAGCTACCTTACAGTTACATTGTAATGAGTTCCACTTGATGTATGTTACAAAACAGAAATATACCTCCCACAGATTGCATGTAGGTTTTCTTCGTATAATTCCATTTCCTAATATAGATGCTTCTTGACATGATGAGGTATAACCCAACAAACCCACTATAAATTGAAAATATAGTAATTGAAAATGCACTTAATACACCTCACCTAATGAACATCTTTACTTGATAACTCAAGCACTGGTTATTTATTTTGGGGATCATGTGGCTGACTGGGGCTTTCTCTGCTGCTACCCAATATGAGAGAGTGGCATATCACACAGTGCTAACCCAGAAACAATTTGAATCGGAAAGAACAATTTCTGCCGAATGTGCATTGCTTTCGTACCATATTAAAAATTGCAAATATTAAATTGAACTGTCATAAGTCAGGGACTGTCTGTACTAGTATTCATCATCTCTGCAGAAACGTTCAAAGCTTTGGAAGAATAATAAGTGTGTGGGGGAAACTATGAGGTAAGTTTGGGGAGAGAAGAAAATACCAGGTCACACCTGGACTTGGATATAGATCATGTTAAGACCTTTTTTCATCATAAAGTCAGTGGGGAAAACAAAAAGAAATTTAACGTAGTGAATGATTTTTTTGAAAGTTATTCTGGTTCTTATATAAAGACTAGATTGTAATAGAGTCAAAAAGGAAGACCAATTTAAGGCAATTGAATGTAATTAGAAACAGATTCAGAAGAGGACAAGATAGAGTGGTAAGAGCCGGGCTTACGGTACTGAAGGGTTGTGCTACTGCCATCCATCCATGGGGCACATGCTGAGGGATTTAATTCTAATAGTAAGGGTCTACTCATTTTACCTAATTTATCTCGCTGTTCCCTTTTTTGATGGATTCCTTAGTGATTTTTTGAGATTTATAAATATGGGATGAAGAGAAATAACTTGGCAGATTTTCTCTTCCTTCCTTCCTTCCTTCCTTCCTTCCTTCCTTCCTTCCTGTCTGTCTGTCTTTCTTTCTTTCTTTCTTTCTTTCTTTCTTTCTTTCTTTCTTTCTTTCTTTCTTTCTTTCTTTCCTTCTTTCTCCCAGCAGTATCTGCATATGTAGTTCAGGTTGGCTTTGAACTGTGTCTCAAGCTTGCCTCCAACTGAGAGCTATCCTTTTGCCACAGCTTCCTGAGTGTTGGGTTAGAGGCATTCATCAACATTCTCAATTCTGAAAAACTTTAGAATCAGTTTAATCACCTTCTAGATCAAAGAGCAGCAATGTATAGCCCATGTGCTAGAAGTTGTTCACTGTCTTCTCTTGATGTTAGATATTTTTTCTAACATTAGCATTTAGCACTTTGCTGCATCTCACAAATTTTGATAAATTATATTTCTAAATGTGGTTAGTTCAAAATATTTTAAATACCCTTGATAGTTTTGATTTTACCCATGTATTACTCGAAAGTGTGTTGTTTAATCTCTCAATGTTTTAGCATCTTCCAACTGTCCCTTAACTGAACTCCATTGTTATAAGAGCATACATTGTAGGATTTTTATTCCCTTAAATGTGTTATAATGTATTACAACCCAAAATGTAGTCTACCTTGGTTAATGTTTCTTATGAACTTGAAAAAATGTATTCTTCTATAAAGTAATTCAGATAAAATAATCTATAAATGTCTACTAGACTAAGTTGATTGATGGTGATGATCAGTTTTACTATATCTTCACCAACTTCTCTGTCTACTGTATGTAAATTAATAATAGAATTTTGAAGCCTCCAACTATAACAATAGACTTGGTCATTTCTCCTTGAAGTTCTGTAAATTTCATCTCACATATTTTGATGCTCTTGTGATATGCATGTACACACTAAGGATCATTGTATCATCTTAGAGAACTGACCTCTTCTTAATTATGTAATGACTTTCTTTCTCCCAGACAATTTTCCTTGTTCTGAAGTCTGCCTTATCTACAATTAATATAGCTATTCCAATTTCTTTTTGATTGGTGTTAGCATAATTTATCTTTTTTCATCCCTTTAACTTCTAGTCTGTACATTTCTATTTAAAGTAGGTTCCTATATATATATATATAGAGAGAGAGAGAGAGAGAGAGAGAGATCACTTTAGTAATCTCTAGCTTTTAATTGATGTATTACTTTTTTGAAAATAAAAGGTAATTAGAATATGTCACAATCATTAATTTATGTATTATTTAAACTACCTGGGTGCTACAAAGACAGAGTAATTGCAACAGACTATATGCCCCACAAAGGCAAAAACATTTATTATTTGAATACTTCAAACACTGTTCTGTCAAACATTGTTAGAACATAATCCTGTATAATTTGGGTATTTCAAATAATTCCTAATAATTTGGACTGTGTTGCTTCCTTGTCCTTAAATTGGAACCATTCACCAATCAAATGACATAGACATTGAAGGCAATATGAATTGTTTTTTACTTGTTGCACATACAAAAATTTTATCCATACAACATGTAACCTAACTCTAGCCTGTCTAAGTGATGATATACAATTGCTCTGGGTAAGAGGTTATTCGATAGATTTTTCAAAGAGTTTCATGGTATGTTAAAGAAAATGTCTAAGTGTAATATATTAATAAACAACTACTTCTGGATTGTGCATCACATTTTCTTCCCACACACTAGATGTAAGCCTGCACGAGTTTTCCGTGTAGGCTTGAACCAGCCGACAAATTCTGGTGTTGCATTCATTATATGTTGCAATTTAAATGCACGGACTTTTCAAAGAAATTCATGTTACTTCAACAAGACAAATGTTGATTATAATTCTGTGGCTGGCAATAATGTGCTGACATCAGCTTTCATAAAAGAGCTTATCCAGGCACCCATGTTTCTCCCAACCACAGTGACGACTTAACAGAGACCTAACACTGCTAGCTATTAATATACTATTGACCCAGGGATATTGATGGTGACAGGGCCAACCATTATGCCACAATTAAAAGCTTCTTTCAAAGAAGAAAAGAAAAATCACCCCAAATATACATTTTAAAATGCAGCATTAAATATTTATGAGAAATGCCCTCAAGATGCTGAGTTTAGCAGTTGCATAATGAAAGTGCAACGAATTTGGGAGAAGGATTATTTTCCACTGTTGCACAATCAAGGAATTTTTAAGTGACCTATGAGTAAAAGAAAAAGAAAGGGAGGGGTAATGCATGATCACAAATTAATAAGGCATGTAGTACGATTTGATTACCAGTTACTGCAGTGTGAAATGAGTTGGTTTTAATTCAGCTGTGCCTACTGATAGTTATCATCAACTTCCCTCCATGAATGGCTGATGAGTTGGCCCCAACAGGAGAGAGCTGTGGAGGAGGTGGAGGAGTGAATGAGAATAAAGCAGGTCAGAGCTCTGTGTGGGGGCCAACAGCGGCATTGGTGTGAAGGCTGTGGTCAGCCTGCTTTGTGGCCCTGAAAGACAAAGCCAATGCTGAGACTGGATGTCAAGTTAAAAAAAAAAACTTTCTGAGAAAAAAGAGTACTTTTAAAAGGAATAAAAACTCTTTAGTGCATAGAGTCAGGTGAAATGGAGTCACAAGTGGCCTTAGAAAGCATCCAATCGAGTTGTTGTTGGTGCCGACTGAGCACCATGATGGTTGTTCAGCACTTATATATTTCTGAGCTCAATCACAGTCCTGCTGAGTCAGAGCCTTTGGTAATCAGGTCCAGGAGTGTGATTTAAAAAGAAAATGGGGTTTGATAGGTCGTCAAATGACCGTCATCATTTTTGCTGTCACTTCATAGCAAGTAGGTTGTATTTCTTCACTCCTTGACTTTGGGCCAGTTCATGTGACTTGCTTTAGATCATGATGGGTAGGAAAAATTGACACTGTCATTGTGTCACTGTCATACCTAGATTGTGAAGAAGACTCACTTATTTCTGCTCACACACTGTTGTCTCTACCACAAAAGGAGAAACAGCTACCAGACACGGAGGGCACGAGCCTGTGTTCCCAGCACTCGGGAAGCTGAGGCAGGAGTATTGTTGCAAGTTCAAAACCAGCCTGGGCTACAAACTGAGCTCAAGGATGCATAACGAGACCCTGCCTCAAAAAATAGTTTAAATAAATGTAGAAACAACTTTTCTGATAGCTTTTGGAATAGTCATGGAATAATTCATGTGTAAGAGAACCATCTCATACTTCCCAGCTGACCCACACATACACGGCAGGAGGTAGAGCACCCTAACCTCTGAGACTCCGATCAACCACCACAGCTGACCTAGAGACGTATGAAACAGCTCAGCAAGACCAGCAGTACTTTGTTAATATGGTCGTAGACATGGCCCAAGCAAATTCTTATTGTTTCATATGGCGAAGATTTTTATTTGTAACTATAAACAAATTATGCTGCCTTTGATACATAATAATACACCCAAGAATTCCAATAATCGCTCATATTTAGAAACTATTAACTAGTTTACAAGGTTAGTACACTATGAGTGGGCCAAACACAGTCAGATGTGGATTTTTGTAGCTAAAATTTTATTAATAAAACATCCACCCTCATTCATTTACCCATTGTCTAGAGCCACTTTCTTGCTACAGTGACATTTTGCCAAGTCCAAAGTCTCAAGTTTTAGTGGAAGGAGCTCTAGGCCTAGAAAGAATAAGTACTTCTTCCAAAGTTACAAAGCACAGACTACTTGAATTCAGCCCTTTGAATTCTTAACGCAGTGTTCTTTTCACAATGACACACACTTTTTTCAACAAATTTGAAAATTATTATTTTAGAAAAGGGATTTTCAGACAGCACTTTTATTTCTCTCTTATCTCTTCTCTATTTTTAAAACTTTCTCTAAGCTAGTTTTGTGATAGAAAAAAATTAACAGATTTTTACCAAGGTTATTAAACAAGAAGTAGTTTTTGTGCCCTTTTCTATGGGTTGTGCACATTATAACAAAGGACTTTATTTGGTCCCTCCAAGAATAGAAAGCTTTGTGTTTTTGATGCCAAAAATTAGCCAGTACTGGAGGGATGTGGCCATCTGCTGCACACATGTAGGTATAAGGCTGACTTTGGCCTCTTTGCTTCAGAAAGGAAGAACTGTAACCCAGAAAGAGGTAAATTAGAAGTTTTTCTAACCCAGTTATGAAAAGTCTTTGATGGATATCTTGCCATTCAAAAAGATTTCTTCCAGAACAAAACTTAACTAATTTAACACAAGATAGTTATATCCAAAGCTGCAAGCTTGCTAATTGACAAGGGATCAGTACAGTTCATAAACTTGAGGTTGTGTAACAACTAAGACCAGAGACCTAAAATCAACTATCATAGGTTGCTTTAGTGACCCTCAACTGACAGAGAATGACTACCAAAATCCAGAAAAAAATTGATATTTTGGCAGAGAATTAGGAGAACACAGGTCAACTCTAAGAAGCATGCAGAGAGACTCAGTGGCTGTTTGGTTCTATGAACTATTAGATCTTTACTTAGGTATTGATCTATAATGCCTATTGAACTTTAAATCATTCAGAGGTCTTATTTAAATTAGACACTGAGTTGGAACAATAGAAATAAGGCCCACCTTGACCCATAAATTTCTCTCCCACCCCATCTCATTGTTTGTTGATCTAAGGCAAGAATAAAAATATCGACAAAATGAGTTGACAACCCATGTAGTGTTTTCTTTTTTTAACCTGTCTTCATTTTTGTGTGCTGCTGTAGCAGAGCACTGCAGAATGAATAATCTATTAACAACAGATATTTATTTCTTGTAGCTCTGGCAGTCAGAAACTCCAAGACCAAGGGACTGGCAGATTTGATAGTTTGGTATGGGCTGCTCCCTGCTCCCAAAATGGTGCCTTCTTGCTACATCTTACATTTCTGTGTCTTTACATAGTGGAAGGCAAGTGGGCAAGAAAACCCGAATGTTATGTGAAGCCTCTATTATAAAGGCCTTAATCTCATTCATGAGGGAGGAGCCCTCCTGGCCTAATCACTGTTTAAAGAAGGGGATAAATTCAAACTGTAGCAAAATTCAGATTCCAAATCCAATTAAAATAAATTCTAATTTCTAGAACGTGTCCTCTGGCAGCTGATTCTTGTTCAATCCTAAGCAGAAAGGAAGCTTTTGTACCATTACAACCTAGCCATCAGAATAAAATGTGTTATAATCAGGAATTAAGCCTCATCTCCTGAAACCAAAACTTCCATTCCCGTAAGAGATGACCATGACACATTTGCATTTATAACTTGCACTGTCCATGGCATGAGTAGTATTTTATTTTAATCCTTTCAAACAGATGAGAACCAAACGCTTAATATACAGAAACGAAGACTCAGGTAGGTGAATTTACATTACCCACGTTTATCCAAACCATAGATGCTAGAGTTAAACCATAAAGACAAATGACTGAGCCCTCTATGGTGCATGCACTACCCCTCAACTTCTCACCCTTCTCAGTGGCTTCCTTCACCTAACAGGACACTATTGTCAAGAGGACTCTCATTAGATACCTTGCCTGCTTATCTCTCCTTAGAATCTGTTACCCAGGGAACTCAGCTTCCAACACTCTTGTCCAAGACTCAGAAGGATAGAGTACAGTAAGGCATCTGTGACAACCTAACAGCTAACCTGAAAACTCACACAAGCTTTCAAAATTCCCTAGCTTATAATGTTTAGAAAGTTGAGAACTACTAATGACTTCAAAAATTAAATAGGACGGTCGCTCCCACAGAAAAAGATGAATGGATATTTATATTCTTCCTATCAATTTTAAATCATACAATGATGACCAGCCCTTATTGACTATCTTAATTTATAAAGCACTCATAAACTGATAGTAGTATGTTTCATATTTATGTAATACTTTCATATTTATCTTTTAGTGTTCACAACCATCCTATGAGCAAAACAATTAGTAAGCTATTTTATAGTTAACGGAAATGAACTTGAAAGAGGTGAAATAATGTCCTCCAGGTCTTAGAGCCAGGACAGAAAGGATAAGAAGATAAAAATCAGATTTTTCCAATACTAATTTGTTTTGTTGTTTCACTGCTCACAGTAGCCTCTGGGTGCGGATGTACCTTACCTTGCAAACAATTTGAATCCAAGTCCACAGAAAAGGAAAGTTTTGTAGGATAAAACAAAAACAAAGAAATGTCAATATTATAGATGGCACCAAGTTGACATTTCATTTGCTAATATAAATCTTTACCCAATCTCTGAGTGCTATTTTAGATCTTATTACTAACTTGCCAAATGTGCTTCTTAATGTGATAAGTAAAGGCTTGAAACTTCTTGAATTATTGGACAGTTACCAGCCTTTGACCTCTAGATATAATCATTATGGATTTTCTCCCAAGAAAGCCCAATAACATCCATGTGGGTGTGGGTATTTAACTTTTCCACCCCAGGAACCTATTAAAATAACCAAAAGATTATTAAAGCAAGGGAAAACTTTCGTGTGATACAAAAGCAAAGGACATATGTTGCTCACACAAGAAATTCTGAAGAATATATGGTAAAGAAGACTGTTGACCACAGTAAAGAAGAAAATGGCTCAATCTACAGTTCAACTCCACACTATATTATGCAACAATCAAGAGATGTTCAAAGGACCCAAATTTGCAAAAATTGCTCCTGCCAGCCCAAAGACAACAGAAATCACCAAGAAAATGCCAGAAACCCAGTGCCCCTAAATACATGAACACCATGCCAGACAGGAAACAAAGACAAGAAATATGTTGCCTTTACTGAGATTCCCCAAAGAGAAATACAACAGTACACTAAAAGGGGTACAGTACTGAAAATTTTGTGATAAGACAGAAGCTAAGAATCCAGAGTAAATGATAGAGATTCCTACTTTATTCAATACACAAAGAATAATGCTCTGAGGAATGATTACTCATTGTTTTGAATGTGATAATAATCTTGTGGGTATATTATTTTAAGAAGCCCTTACAACTTACAGGTGCCTAAAGAAATATTTGTAGATGAATAACATGACCTCTGGGGTTCACCTCAGAATAATCAAGGTGAGAAGAATCAAGAAGGGTATAAGTGAAAGAGCATTGCCCATGATTTTATAATTATGAATGTGGATCATAATATACACAAGGGCTTATTGTATTATTTTCCTACATTTTCATAACAAGAAGTTAAAAAAATAATTCTAGGAAAAATAAGGTTTAAATATAAACAATACCACCATTTAATATTGGAAAAATCATTAGTAAATACATGTTCATAATTATACAGCCAGAACCCTTCAAGGAAAAAAATTAAATATTTGGTTACATAAAATAAATAACATTTATATCCTCCTCTATTTATACATATAGATACAAAAGGCATGTACCTCTACAGTTTAAAAGTATTAAAAACAAAGAAAATTGATCACAATATGTTGTCATAAATGGATTATAAAACTAATACACTATAATCCAAAATTTCGTATATTTATATTTATTTTTGTATTTTGGTAAGTCCAAGCCATTACAAGCAAACGACTAAGACAGTGACTTAGATTGAGATAGATTATAATTTTTTACACCTAAAGTGTTTATGTGCTTTGGGTGAGAAACATAGAAAATTATGAAACCATGTGACAGGAGGCCTACTCCCGCTGGACTGTAAGGGGGCAATAATGAAGAATGTCTTGATATTTTGGCTGGAAAATCCGAGGGAATTACTGATAAGTGACTAAAAAATGAAAGAAGGAAATTTCAAATATGTTCCATAATTTCAAGCAGTATACTGAATTACTTTTATAATCTGAAAAGTTGCATGCTATAAAAATTAAAATATAACAATGAATAATGGGAACATAATTTCTTCTTTCCTTCTTTATATCTTCTTTTGTAAAACAAAAATTTATTTTGCTTGAAAGACCTTCTATCCTCAAGTTAAAAGGTAAGTCTTTTTGAAGTAATTTATCTTGGAAATACTTCTGGGATCATTAATAAATTAAGTGTCAAATGAATCAAGATTTTTGTTGAAATTGAAAACCTTACTATTTTTCGTATGTCAAGACCTGGCAAAGTGACTAAACATTTAGATGCATAAAATGATAGTATTTGGAAGTGGGCACAACTCATGCTGAATATAGGTAGGCATTGATTTCTAAGTGGCAAGCAAGAAAACTGGAAATATAATGCAGAATGAGAGAGAAAAGTGAATGAGAAAGAAGAGGGGGAAGAGAGCAGTGAAGGGAGGAAAACACAAGAGCTGGCATTGTGGTGCAGAAGTAGGAGGCTCCCATATGCCTGGTTATATATAGTGCCAAGATTTACAAATTGCCAGGGCCTCAAAATAATGGAACACTTAAAACCTTTCTACTTTATTTATTTGGTTTTGCTAACACTGCTCTTGTTCATCAAAGTGAGAAGAAAACCAATAAGCACTTGGCTTTGCCAGCATAACTCAAAGTACGCTGAGTTTGTAGGCTCACAAATCTTCATAAGAAATATAATTTTCTCATAACATTCCCCTGTACAGGAAATTGGAAATATTTTATTTGCAAAGAATCTTCTGTGGTTTTCGATACAGAGTTAAATCTGGTGATAATTCTTTTTCTTTTAGAAGTTAAGAAAATTTGAATTTTTCTACACTTTCACCTGCTAAATTGGGATTTATGCCAGTATTTGACTTCGCCAGGGAGCATAACTTTTGTGCTTAACATTATGGCAGTTGTAATCAGTAGGTCAGCAGAAAAGAAAAGGCATGATTTCAGACTCAGACTGGTATGGTGGTTTCTAGTATAAGAGAAGGTTGCTTAATCTTCCCAAGAAAAAGCTATAAAAGCAGTCATGTCCAAAAGACATGACATATGTATGTAAAGTTAGTTTCTGCTCTACAGTAGAAAAGCCAATAAAAGAATATTGGGGAGTGGATTAATACACTCTCTTGTCAATATATACATTTTTAAAATAAACTTACTGTTTTCTATTTCATCATTCTTGTTTTTGGTTGAAACTCAAGAGAAGGCAAGGTGTTTTCTGTGTTTACAGTTCTTATCTTTACATTCTAAGGAGATTTTTACTCTATCACTATTTATATGTTTGTATTTAAGGTATTACTATTTCTATTCATTATTGTGGAGAATAATCTTCAAATGAAAAAAAAATTACAGGTGTCTGCCATATTAAATAGGATCTCAAAATATGGCATTTTACTTAAAACCAGGCAAAATTGTGACTACCCATTTTTGCCAGCTAATTTTCTTGCAATGAAATGTCCTGTGGTTGAATTACAGGAAAACCTGGATAGGAAAACCATTGATATTAACTGAAGAGCCCAGTCTGCATTTTACTCCCAAGATTTAGGTCTGAGCTGATTAAATAGCACTTAATAAATCCACTTGGGCAAAGTTATGGCACTTAGGGGAGATCTGAAATAGTACTATAATTGTGAGAAGTTCATGGGATGCCAATTCACACCAGCGACTGTAATAAAAGTAACCAACAGTAACAGGTCTGGGACCATGGTTCCGATAAATTTTCCAAAGTAAAACAGCACTAAAAGGTACTACACACAACGATAGAATTTTCTTTCATGATTCACAGCAGCAGAGGTTTTCAAGAGACAAAGAACCTAGCCACTGAATGGATAATAATGTGTTTGCTACTGGAGAGGAAGGGAAATAAGGGGCTGAGAATGGAGGCTTGAAATAAACTAGATAGGACTGAAATGCTATGTACTTTGATATTCACTAAGCAAAATAAGGAGTTTAGGCTGTGGGTGGAGACCCCAGACTACAGAGAAAAGTAATTTTTTCCACTTCGCTTGTTGGATTATATAGAGCAGAACAACCTTCTGCTAAATGGTTTGTTGAACAGTCATCTATTTTGGGACAGAAAATGAGTATTCTAAACTGAATAAATCCATCCTGTCTCGATGACATGTCTGATTTATAACCCATTACACTAAATGCAATTTCTGAATTCTTTGTCCACAACTTGCAAGCCTTGGGCAAATCCTTAAACCCAAGGTATCTTTACTTTATTTTTAAATTGACTCTCTATATTTAGGAACCACAGGGGAATCTGTTAAAAATTAAAGCTTTCATTCCCCACCCTCCAGAGATTCTGATTCAGTAGTTCCAAGACACAACATCATTAAGACATACCCCACCTAAAGTGACTCCAAAAGTGGGAGTCCACATGAAGCCATATCCAAAAAGGTAATGACCTCTTCACTCATCCCTTGTTTGAAGAGAAAAATGAGAAATTTATTTGGAACCTAATCGTCCAACTTTTTCTCTTTTCCTCATCTTTCAACAAAATATTAGTAAATAGTAACAAATTGTTTTAAATTAAATAATTGAAAGAACAATCAATGGATGCTAAAGTCAGTGGGTGAAAGTCTAATAAGAAATAGTGTGTTTTCATCATCTCTGGGTAGTTCTCTAGGAAATGTGTATTAATTATGACATTTGATAAATCAAGTTAGCCTTGTATAGAATACAGTATCAAATCAATAACATTTTTGTCAAAATTGCACAATGAGAAAATATTGAACAAATATGTAGTGAAATTAACTGAACTTTGCACTTTAAAAATATCAACATATAGGAGATGAGAAACTGAGGGATGGCTCTAGATTAGAGAAATTAAGGAAACTTGACAACTAAATCCTGCACACAATTTCAGATTGAATTTTGTGCAAGAAATAGAAAAGAAAAAAGATATTTGATCAATTTTTCATTTGTATTATTCAATAAATTTCATCTTTTGTGATAGTGGTTGTAATTCAGTGAATTATATGAGTAAGATGGCTGTATTCTAACAATATTAATGTCCTGCTTTTTGAAAGAGCTGCTTTGGTTTGGTTAAATAAGAGAGCATCCTTGTTTCAGAAAAACATACATTGAATGATTAAAGATAATGGCGTATCAAATCTGAAACTTATTTTCAAATGGCTCATAAATATAGAGAATGCTTGACAGGTAAACTGACAGAAAGAGAGAGAAAATAGTAAAGGAAATATGATCAAGTGTTAGTGGAAAATGAATGAAAGATATTCAGTTGTAGTTCTGTTCATACAATTTTCCTGTGACTTTGAAATTACTTCAAAATAAAATGGAGATGAAAAGAGCAGAGACAGAGAGAGAGAACAGAAAAAGAAATCTTAATTTCATGGCTACAAAATAACAACAAGAATTGCTAGTGAAAGAAACAAGCACTAGGCAAATGCTAGCCAAAACAAACTGGTGTAGTTATGTTAGCAATAAACAATAAAAATGTTAAGTATAAAGTGTTACAAAAAATAAGGAATATCTATAAAGTTTGATTTATCAGTTTAAAATGCATACACTAGTAGTATAGCATAAAAACATAAGCTCTGAAAGAAAAACTGACACTACCCCCCAGTAGAAATAAATCAGACTGAAAGGAGAGATTTTAACATATCACTCTGAAATTTATATAACAAATAGACAGCAGTCAGTAAGCATGTGGAAATCTACTCTTGATCTATAAGCTTACATGGAATAGTGCACTTCATATATGCAAAACACAAACTACTTCGAAGCCCATATAGAATACTTACAAAACTTTTGGAAATATTACATCACATATGTGACAAGTCTCATTAAATTTTAAAGGATTTGAAGAAGCAAGCCTCTCTGAGAACCAGCACCGTGTATGGGCCACTGTAGGCAGAGGGACAGCCAGAACCAAGCCTTTCCCTGAGAGTCAGTGCCATTCCCGGACTGCAGAGGGAGAGAACAAGGACTCACCAAGGAACAAGTTCCCACTGTGAACCAGCGCCATGCGTGGGCCACAGCAGACAGGGGAACAGCCAGACTCCAGCCCCTTCAGGCCCTCAGGGTGGCAAACAAGAACAAATTCCCCCCTTCCCCATAAGTGACCGGCTGATCGGGAGAAACACAGTCTGTGATGATTGCTATTGAGGTGAAATGCAATCTGATGCCTGCGGTGTTTCAGTGTTTCACTGACCTTGAAGGTCTAGGGCCAGTGGTCTGATCATCTGTTCAGAGTATAGCGGTAGGCAGTGTGGCATCTAGGGGCGATCTCTTTCTGAGGGTGGTATCCATCGTTGATTCCCTATTGTCTTGTTTTGAAGTCCTGTATCATTTTCATTGTTTTGTTGGGTTGGGTTTTGTTCTCTTCTGTTTTGTTTGATTTTGTTATATCTTATGGTATAAGCAGCTATTTCAAAGATAGCA
>RJWT010017348.1:0-19363 GCA_004365215.1 Cuniculus paca | reverse complement strand
CCTGTAGGACACCCTTTTTCAAAATGGGTCTTGGCCTGAGGATTCCTCTTACTGGCTTCATGGAGCGCAGGTTTCTCCTCACTCAAGTCATTCTTCTTCAGCCTTGGTGCCATGTTCTTTTGCCACCCTCATCCTTCCGCGCCAGAGAACTCAATCATCTGAGCTCACTGAGCAAAGGCCCCACAGCAGGAGAGAGAGCCCTATGAGCTTCAGAAGTCCTCAGGTGTCATATAAATAGGTGGCCTGGCCAGGAAGAGAAATGGGGCAAAGAAGAGCTTTTCAGGGCTTCCAAGGGAAGGAGACCAAAGGAGGAGGAAAGGAAAGTAGGAGTAGGAGTAGGAGCAGGTCATCATGCAAGTCTGACATGGAAGCCCAAACCAGTCTCCTGGGAGACTCAAAGGTTTTAGCTTAAAGTTTTGTATGAGGTGCACATTCCAATCCACCATGGAGCCAAGTTAGTTTGAATATAAAGTGAATGTTTTAACTGAGTTATGACTAATGGAGGAAATGAAGACATTTCTTTCATGATCAGCCTGGGCCTTTGTCCACTGAATGCCTGAGTTACAGAGGTTAAGTTCTAATGCTCTGAGATGGTGCCAAAATTCTCTAATCCATTTCTCGGCAATGCCCGGGAAGAAAGAGGCCAGGTAAATCTGGTCATGTGGAGGGGATCAGCCACGGTCCCAGTCTTGACAGGAGCCAGAGGCTCGGTGTCTCCATGATGTACTGAGTTCAAATGGACAGGAAGATAGGGGAAGCAAGCAGAAGCTACCAACCACACATCTTTCTGTCACTGTTCCTGCTAAGGGAACACAGAAGCAGTGGAATATCAGGCCACCAACGCCCACTGATGATACTGAGCATTGGACAATATCAGCACAGGAATAAATGGACCCTTCTCCAAAGAAAGTCCTCTTGCTCAGACCCCTCATTTTATAGATTGGAAAGCTGAAGCCCGAAGAGCAGCAGCCGGCCCAAAGACATTCCCTCTGGCCACTAATGTAGATCCAAGATGGGGACCACTTCCTCCTGGGCCGGGCTCACGCCCCCAGCCCAGACCACACTGCTCCCAGCCCTGGCCGGCTCATGCCATCACATATCTGGCTTGTAATTCATCATGACTCTTCAAGGACTTCTGACACAGGCATAAAAGCGAAGCCTTTGACCTGCAATAAATCCCTGCAGCTAGCGGTCTTCTTGCTCCTTGAGACCATCTGCAGACAGCCCTGTCCTCCTTCACTTGAGCAATAAAAACAGCTGAGGCTGCTGCTGGCCTTGAGCACAGGCTGGGAACCAAGAGGAAGGAGAGACCCACTTGCAATCCTTTCCCCTCCGCTTTGCCTCCTCTTCCTTCCTGTGTCTTCGCTTCCCTTTTCTCCTCCTTCCATCTGCCCCTTTCTTCTTCCCCTCCTCCCTTCTTTCCTCTGTCCTATATGTGTCACACAAATTTAGCACAATAGAGAGTTTCTAAGTTAAACTCAATATCGCCTCTGTTGTCATTCGGAACATCCTCCAGGCCTAGGGTCTTATGCAGTGTGGAAGCAGCTGGAGGACAGCCTTAGTCAGTGTCTCCTGTCTACCAGCGGGCTGTGAAGATGCCTGTGGCCCCCCAGGCCCCCCCAGCTCACACAGCCCTCAGCCATTCTAAACTAAACTCAGCCACAGCAGTCCCTCTGAGCTGCCCGGGCCCCATCTACCTTGAGAGATACCAGCCCAGCCACTGCGTTCCTAATATGCTGCCCTTCCTGATAGAATGTCCGGGTCTGCACTCTGGAGTCTGCGATTGCTCTCCACGTTCCCATCCTGGGATAATGTCATCCCAGTCCTGGGTCTAAGTCATCATTTCTCATAGACATTGTATTCATTCTCAAGACACTCTTTTCCCAAGGATTCAGGTCTAGACCACTTACCTCTTTTTGCCTCAGTTTCCTCTTCTGTAGCATAATGGTACCTACACAGGATTATTAAAAGAACTAAATGAGTTAGTGTATGGGATGGTATTTAAAACACTGACAACTGAATAGAAAGCACTATTGAAGCAACTACCATTATTACTAATGGCATGCCACAGCTGCCAAAAAAGTGGACGGTTCTTTAGGCTGCATCAATCAGAATATAAGAAGTATAACAGTGGAGGAGATAGTCTTTGTGTAATATGCACTGATCCATCCACACATAATGAATCTCAATTTCAAAGCAATTTTTTACTGTGGCTAAATGGAAAAACATTCAGAGGAGGCATACAGAGATGGTATAGAAACATACTTCCCTTTTGTATGACAGGAGCCTGAACACAAGGCCACTAATCTGAAACAGAGACCTGGAGAAGTCAGCAGCTCTGGAGAGGAACCAGGTATTGTCCTCAAGTATATGAAGGGTGGTTTGGTCCTCTTCATCTTTGTGATCCAGGCCCTGGCAGGATGCTTCACACTTAGGCCGTGGTTAACGAAATTTAGCTAATGGCCGAAAAGTCAACTGAGTAATCAATCAATGAATACATTCATATAGGCGGATGGAGACAAAATATATTAGAAAGATACGAGATGTAATAGTAATCAACATGAAGAAATTTTAAAATAATCCTTACAAACAGGCAAGATCACAATTAGTGCTCTGTTCAGGATGAGGCTGCCGCTATCCCCCACTTGGAGATACAGGAATTGGAATTGGATGACATGGACACTTTCCAGATTTTATATTTTTTGGACCAATAAACATTTTCTCCACAAAATGTCAGAGGGAGGACAGAGGGTTGCCACTTTTCTGCCAAAATAGATATTAAAACAAATCCAACTATCACCTCCTATTGTAGGCTGTCTTTAAAAACAAAAACAAACCCAAAAATACCACATTTTAACCAAAGAAAGCAGACATGATTTCATTATAAAGGAAGTCCTTTGAGGTTGTAAACTGAAGCTCCTAAGTCTCAGTCCCTTTGCCCTGCTCTTCTGTAAACCAGTAAAAACTTTAATGAATGGTACCCATTTGATGGCCTATGTCCATGAACCACTGACTACAAGGTCTCTCTTCTTTGCCTGGGAATTTGTGGTTCCCAGTCCACAATGAAGCCAGACACTCACTAGGTGCTCAATTCATGTTTGGAAGAAATGATTGAGTCACTTTGCTATCAGGCAGTATCCCTGACCCTCAAGATAGAAGCTCCATCTCTAAGGACACCTGCATAGCTCCCTAAACTGTGCATGAAAGGAAAAAAATCGGTCTGTACTCAGGAGAACTCTACACTCAGGAGCACAGTGAGTGCCCAGACACTCCACGATGGACTGGTGAACCACTATGGACACCCACGATAAGCACCTCTCCCCTCGCCTATGAACACTCCATTCCTGCTAGACTCTACTTAGCAATCATCAGTTCAAAGATAAAATGGTAAGAATGTCAAGATTGTGGCCACTAAGAGTCAGGCCCCATGCAATGCATAGGTCAATGCTGTAAAGATAGCTCTGCCTACTTGGGACCAAGGGTTCACAGCCAATGAAATCATCACTGAATCCTGAGTGAGAAGCCAAGGCACCAAAGCATGCAGACTCAGGCCATTTTACCTAGTTGGGCCTGAGTAAAGAAAGAGTATTAGCTTCTTACAGAAGCTGCTTTAGCAAAGAGAAAAGGACTCCTGTCCCTGCACAGAGAACAGCAAAGGAGTCTCTATCTCTGCAGGGACTCAGGCATGAGTTTGGAACAAAAAGCAACAAAAAGCAGATTCAATCTTCCTAAGCCCAGCCTCAAAGTAACCTTCTGGGATCTAGAAAGGGACAAATGGCCAAGACAACATATCCACCCTAGATAGATTCAGAGGCCCAAGCAATTACAGCTTTAGGTGTGGGATGACCATCTCTCTCAGTGATGAGAATTTCCACAGAAACAGAAATCAGATTTCCCCAACAGCATGTAGAAGGGGCCAGCCAGGCAGAACTAGCAATGCAACCAGGTGACGTGACCCACTCCTGCCCCTTACCCAAGCATTGCCACTTGGAATGCCATCTTTTTTTTTTTTTTTGTGGCACCGGGGATTGAACTCATGACCTTGCGCTTGCCAGGCAGGCGCTTAGACAGCTGAGCTGGAGCCCCAGCCCTGGTGTTTTTGAGACAGGGTCTCACTATGCCATTCAGGCTGGCCTTGAGCTCACTTTGTAGCCCAGGCTGGTCTCGAACTCACAATGATCTGCCTGTCTCAGCCTCCCGAGTGCTGGGATTATAGGCATGAGCCACCACGCCCGGCAAGGAATGCCATCCTTAACTAGGAGCAGACAAAACAGATTAAATCACTTCTCTATTGTACAGTCTTCAACCACGAGAGAACTTCCGGTTTTCTCTCTAGTACACCAGCTGGGTACAAAAACCTTACCACTCCAACAAGTGTCCATGCCACTTACTCCTCAAATATTCTTGGCTAGTTACCTTTCTGGTCTTCAGTGTCCTCACCTGAAAATAGAGGCGATAATGCCTCCTTCACAGAGATGCTGTGAAGTTGAATGCAATAGCACAGGAAGGGAGGAAGTATTGTCCCCGATTCTCCTTACACCTCCCACTCTTTTGCCTGTTCATTCTCCTGTCCAGGAAGTATCCCTCTCAGAATTCAAGAAGTCCTACCCCTCTATGGGCTTCCATCTCTAGCTCTCACTGAATTCCCCCCCCTTATGTTCAAGAAAAAATGTTTTATCCCACACATTGACACCATTGGCTACATTGGGCTTCCTGAATGTTACTGTGATACAGGAACAAATGGCCTTGGACAAGCTTCTAAACTCACCAATGTTTATATTGATAAAAATCCTCAAATTCCTGTCATGGCTGTTGAGGCTGTCTGTATGATCAGCCCTTCCCTACTTTTCCAACCTCTTCCCCTGTCATTTCCCTCCCACAAGTCTGTTTTCAAATTTCCCCCTCAAAAAATGTCAATCTCTTTCCCACGATGGGGCTTTGCATCTGCTCTTCCCTTTGTCTGGAGTTCCCTTTCCTCACTTCTGGCAAAGTTAGCTCTTTCTCATAATGGAAATCTCAGCTTAATTGTGGTGTTCTCTGATGGCCTAGTCTAAGGTAATCTCCTAAGTTTCTGTGATGGTAGAAACTATCTGTTGTTTATCTCTGTGTACCAGATTCTAGTACTGTGTAAGACACCTAGCTGGTAATTCATAAGTTGAATGAATGAATGAATGAATGAATGATACACCAAGTAAATGATTCTTTTCTTTTCCCCTATGCACGTAGTTCTTTTCTGGGTATTTTGCCAATCCAAACAGTATCTCCCATTAGGATGCAGGCAGGGTAAGCATTATAGATTTCTTTTGTTTCCAGTCCAGTATGCAGTACAGTACAGTGCTTGTATACAACACTCAAAAATGTTTGATGAATGAATGAATCATTGAATGAATAAGCAAATGGGCATGCATCCAAAAGTTGTTGGACTGAACTGAATTAAAGAGACCTGCAGGGGTAAAGGAAGTGCCAGATCCTCGTGACAGCAAACATGTGTTCTGCGTTTGTCACTGAAGCTTTCTTGTGTTCAGCTCCCCCGCCCGGTTTTCACCCATCAGCTTGCTAATGGGATCATAAAGGAAGGGGAGTCAGGGCCCTGGGCTTTCTCAGAGTCTTCAGCTCAAAGCCTTTATTGGGTGTGGAGAGAAGAGAAAAGGTGATGAATGGCCCGATACAAAGAGACTCAGATACCTGACTTTCTTCTTATCTAGGGAAGAATGCAGCAGCCTGAAAGAGTACGCAGCAGACACACTGAGTCATGATGAACTAAGAAACTCAAGAATGTCCCTTGATAAATGTTTGCTGGATAAATGAATGAATGCTTCTGTTGCTTATTACCTTTTAAGTGAATAGGGTCAAAGGTCAGTATTAACCCAAGGCTCATGGGGTAAGAGATTCTTTGTGACCTAGCAGGAATTATTACCAAGGGCAGACTAGGCCAGCAAGTTCACATGGCTAATGAAGACAGGGTCACAGGTTGGAGGACCCCTGGAGACTAGTTATCTGCAAGCAGAGGGGAAATCTGCTTCACAGCCACACTCCATGTCCTAACCATCTTGCAAACTTCTGCATTTGCCTAGGAGAAGAGAGCATAGTATGCCTGAGATGAAAGCTCATAACAGCTAGACATTACATTTGCATGGAATACCTTAATGATTATGATGACCACAACAGTTGGCATTTATTGAGTGCTTACTGTGTTCCAGGCAGTATGCTGATTTTATGTGGATTTTTTCACTTAATCCTTATATGCAGGTCTAATCAAATGAGAGTGCTAAAGCTTAGAGGGAATAAGATCCTTTAGCACCTTTCTCCTACCCCTGTCATCTAATTGTGTCTACTGCCACTCTGTGAGGTACATTTTATTCTTTCTTTTGCAGATGGGAAAACTGAGCACGGAAGAGATGTGCTGATTTACCTAGGATCACCCAGCTGGGACTTGCAGAGCCTGATCCCAGATTCAGGTGTCCCAAAAGTCAGTTTCAGACTCCTAGCCATCACTCTGGGGACAATGATTTTTCTTGACAGGCACATTCATTACATGGGCTTGCCTGTCCAAAATCAGGGAAAACTGTGAAATTTGACTGTTGCAAAGAATTGTCTCATAAGAGGTGACCAAGGTTACCCCCTAAGTTTCAAGGCAGAGAAAGGGACAGAGACACAGAGGAAAAGATAGGTGTTAAGGCTTAAGGGTCCTAGTTGAAAGCATCAGCCTACCATTGACTCTATATTGCTGGGCAAGTTACTTAACAACTCTGGGCCCAATGAAGCAGTGTTCAAAGTGCTTTAAGTGAATCAATTCATGTGGTCCTCATCACAACCATTCGAAGCTGAAACCGCAAGAAAACTGAAACACAGACTGAGTAGCTTAACTTGAGTCACCAGGCTGTGGCCTGGTTATGTGCCCTGGAGAGAAAGCTCTTACTAAGACAAAGCAGGGCTGGGATGTAGGAAACAATGGCTCAGGCTCAGGGGTAAAGGGAATGGAGAGGCGATCAGGATAAGGTTTCTGCCGTACCAGTAACATGAGTAAAAGATGGCAATTAATCAGGCAGTCCTTGTGGGACCTAAAGTTGCATTTCATGAAGCTTATCGAGCCTCTTAAACTCCGCTCCCTTTGACAGCACAGGTACTGGGAGCTGGGCATGGGAGATGGCATGGGAGGCCCACCACCTCCAGTGGGAAGTCAAGAGCTTACCAGGCTTGGATCAAGGCAGGACCGGACCCCTCCTCTGCAGACTGAAGCTCATGAACCTTTGTCAGGGATGCAGGATGAGGATTTCTGCATCTGGTAAAATCTGGACCAGCTGGCCTTCAACATACCTCCAGCTCTGCAATCCCAGGATTGTGCCAGGTTCTGCCCTGCTTGGATCATCACAAAGTGGCTATGTGCTACACAGAAACATGCTAGGTTTTAGTTCCCAGTGTAGAGATGGCACAGTTCTCCAAAATCTAGACCAGGCAGAGGCATCCCTGACAGCAGTTTCCCTATAAGGGCAAAGTTCACCCTAAAACCTAGGGTTCCACAGTCCTGTGTCTGTTTTTGAATGTGATATGACAGGCTGTGGGAGGCAGAAGCCCAGGGAGTGGGGCCAGATCTCTCGAGGAGTCTGGTTGGGACAGTCCCAGCCATCAATGGGGCCTTGTGGCCTGAGTGGAAAGAGAGGACCGCCCTGTCTCAGGAATGTGACTTCCACAGAACTGAAGCCGCTCTTTGCCATTATGAAACCCCAGACGTTCTGGGTGTGGCGGGATTTGCAAAAGCATATTCTGCTGCCAATAAGGAGCCTTCAAAATGTGGACAGCGAACCACCCATGGCCATCAAATGCTCAGACGGCTCAGGACAGAGGCAAGAACAAACAGCCAATGAGCTTCGGGCAGACTGTCTCGAAGAAATAAACATGTGGCGAAGGTATTTCCACAGCTAGTAAATACTGCCTTTCAGGGGTGCAGAAGGAGACCAAACAGTCTTTCCCCACCTTCTCCCGATAAAAGAGTGACACTGTGTATGTAAAGAGCAAGCAGCCAAGCACCGAAGCCAGATTTCCCAGCTACTCTTTAATTTATAGTCATAAATGATGGGGCCGGTGATCTATTGCCCCTGGATCAGGGGGATTTATTCTGACCAACAATACACACAGGGCCCACTGATAGACCAAATGGCTTTGGGTGGGAAAAGGTCAGCCTCTCACTCGGCGCTAAGCATGATGGTTGGAGCACACAGTTATAATACCAAGAGGCAATTCCAAACATCACAGGAAGCAGGACATGCTGCTTGTCTCAAAGAAGGTAAACTGAGAGAGGAAAGTCTGGGGTGCTGTGGACAGGGACAGACAGCCTGAGGCAGCTGGTCACAGGTCTTCATCTCTCACAGGTTTTCCATTCCACAACTCTTCAAGTTCACCTCTCACCCAGGATTTTGCCCCATTTGAGCCTGCACTCATACGAGGGCTGCATCTTCCCCCTCCCCGTAAGTGACTGCGTCCACAGTAAGCTGGTAGACAAGGGCCTAGACCTCATCTGTCCAGTGGTCACTGCCAATAGAACCTCCATAAATGTGCATTCAATGAGCAAAGAAACAGAAACAACCTGTTTTTATCCATCTATCCATCCATCCACCCACCCCATGTTTCCCAAAGGAAACCTGGTATGAAGACCATATTTCATGTTCAGGACCTAAACAGCAAAAGAGAGCTGAATAGCATTTTATTTTCATTGTGTACATTTTGTTGTTGTCATTTGTTTAGGGCAAGTAGTGCTGATTTTTCATGTATAGTAGTGCTAGAAATTTTTCTTTTTATTCAAATTCCTTCCTATGAAAACAAATAAATCAATTTAAATAAAAATAGTAAGTAATAGCACAGATCTTATAAGAACACGGCAAAATCTTTCAGTCAGCTCAGGCATGAGTAAGCCTTCAAAAGCATTCCTTTAAACAATGATTTATCTATCAAAGATAGTTCTAGAGTTAGTAAGATCCAAGGCAAAAGGTTTCTATAAGGTAAATTATATTTTTCAAAATTCCTCCTTGTACTCTTAACAGATTTTTTCTATTCATCTGTTCACTTATGTTGTTTGTTGTGGGCATAATCTAATATTTGGCAATTTTTTTTGTACTGGGGGTCAAACTCATGACCTCATGCTTGCCAGGCAGGTGCTTATGCCACTGAGCTAAATCCCTAGCTGCCAATTTTCTAGTTAGTCATTTTTATAGATTGAAATGTGTTCCTCACCAAAAGCATATTTACGATGGGAGCCTTATTCACCAGTACCTTAGTGTATGACTATACATAGAGATGGGGCTGTTAAGTAATTAAATTAAACTAAAGTCATAAGGTGGGTCCTAACCCAATAAATCTGGTGTCCTTATGAAGAGAAAATTGAGACACCAGAGATGTGCACACAGAGAAAAGATGACAGGAAAACACAGAGAGAAGGTGGCCATCTGCAACCTAGAAGAGGGGTTTGCAGAGAAGCAAGCGCTACCCACACCTTGACCTCAGACTTCCAGAATTGCAAGAAGGAACATTGCTGATGTTTAAGTCACTTCATTTGTGGAACTTTACTATAGCAGCTCTAGCAAACTTGTACATTTTATTTCTGTTGCTCATATGAGCCCTATAAAACAATTTCAATATGAATGCTGAGAGCTGGTGTACCTGCATCTATGGACATGACCAGCACATGATCAAGAAGAGTTGAGCTCTAGTTAGCTGTCTTCCCCAGGGACCACCTGTTCTAAAGTCTGTCCCTTTGGCAAGGTCATAAGAAGAGAGATTAATAAAGTCATTTTTAAATTTTTTAAATTTTATAATTTTTAAAATTTTCTAATTTATATACTACAAATCATTTCATCAGTCTTAATAAATGCCTACTAATATCTGAAATCTGTGTTCACATGTGACAATCACATGTTCTACACTCCCTGATTAGAAAATGAGCTCATCATAGCAGGTCCAAGTTCTTATCCACATGTATCCTTAAATAGTTATACAGTTCATCTCATGAAAATGACACTGAAATACAGCCAGGAAGCAAAGAGAGGCAGGAAGGAACTGGGGACAAAATATACACTTTAAGGGCAAACCCTATTGCCTCCAATTAGACCACACCTCCTCAGAGCTCATTAAAGTAGAAATTCATTGATTGATTAATCCACTGATGAAGCTAGGCCCTCAAGATCCATCACTTTCCAAAGCTCACCTCTGAACACTGCTGTCTTGGGGGCCAAGCCTTGAATATGTGAGCCGTGGGGGACATTTCAGATCTAAACCATAACAACCAAATAGAAATTTTAGAACTCGAAAGTACAAGAGTTGAATAAAAATATCACTGAATGGGCTCAATAACAGAATAGAAATGACAAAAGAATTAGTAAACATAAAGATAGGTCAACTGAAAGTACACAACATGAAGAAGAGGGAGATGCTTAAGAAAGAAATAAACCAAGTGTCAGAGAGATGCTGTACAATATCAAAAAGTCTTTGTATTTATTATTATTATTATTATTATTATTATTTGCTTGTAGGGATATATAGACACACAAATGTATGTATATGCTATATATATCTGTATGTGTGAGTATATATATAGTATTTTTTTATTTTGAAGAAAATAAAACAAATACAAAATAAAACAGAATGTTCAATCAAAACAAAACAGTGTGATACAAGACTTCAAAACAAAATAAAAAGAAACCAACAATGGCTACCATGTTGCCCGTTGCTATCTTCAAAATAATGTCCCATACCATCAGGCATATGAAAATCAAACACAATGAAACAGAAAACCAATCAAAACAAAACAATGAAAGCAATACAGGACTTCAAAACAAGGCAGCTGAAATACCACAGTGGCTACTGTAATGCATCTTGTTATCTTCGAAGTAGCTGTTTATATTATATAATATGTTATACGCACAGAGTAGTATACACACAGAGAACCACAAAGAAACTTGAAACAAGAACTGAAAACTTTCCAAATTTGGTACAAGACATGAATTTGAAGGTTCAAGAAATTTAATAAGTGAAACCTAGACAAGATGAACTGGGGAAAAAAAACTGTTCCCAGATACATAATCAAATGGCAAAAAAAAAAAGAAAATAGTTGATGTTTTTGTTGTTCTGATCTTGATAACAGCCAGAGTGGGTGGGGAAATGACACATTTTATGTAAGAGAAAAACAATTTGAATCACCGTCCACATACAGAAACCATGGAGGCTGGAGGACAGTTGCTACGGTTTGGATAAGGCCTGTCTCCAGAGGTGTACGTGCTGGGAGCCTGGGCCCTATGCAATGGTGCTGAGAGGCAGAGACTGTCAGAAGGGTCCCTGTAGGTAGGTCATACAGGCACAACCCTTGGAAGGGAATAATGCAGGTCCTGAGGAGTGGTAGGTCTCACACACTTGTCCCTTTCTGCACGTGATCATTTCATTTTCCATTCCTTTACCATTATATGACGAAGTCAGGGACCCCAGTCAGATGGCACCATGCTTTTCAGACTTTCAGCTTCCAAAAGAAGCCAGCTTCAGGTATTTTATTGTAGAGATGCAAAATGGACTAAGCTAATAGTTGAACAACATTTTTATTATGCCGATAGAACTGTCGATCAGAATTCTACATTCAGCAACAGTTTCCTTATGAAATAAAGACATTCTCCATTGAAGGAATGTTAAAGGGACTTTTCACTGGTAGGCCTACTCTAAAGAATTGCTGGAAATCTTCAGACTGAAGGGAAATAATATCAGAGGGAATGAAACTTCACTATTTAAAGAAGAGCAGCATAAATATAAATAACTTGGTAAATGCAATCAATAATTTTTCTCCTTTTAAATTCCTTAAAATATATATGAGTGTTAACGCAAAACTTCTAACACTGTCTGAAAGGTTTCCAACATACTACATATTTTAAAAAAGCCAATTTATAACTCAAGGGGTGAGGGTAAACTGAGACAGTGAAAATTTAGGTATAAATATTCTAATGCCTGAAGAAACCACTAAAGGTAGAAATGGGTACAGCCAACAAACCAATCAAAATCATCTGAGAGACTGGGGAGACAAAGGTCACTAGAGTATGCAGAAGAAATTACCAGAAAGGAGAAAACTAAACAAAGAGAAAAATGCCACAACCCTTCACCTTTAGCTGTAGCTGGTTAACAACTGTGTGTGAGAAAACTACCCACTGCCAAACCAAAACGTAGTCTGCAGGAAACAGGTCTCAGTCTTCACGTGGAGTCAGAAACAGAGCCTCGTCCCCATGCTAGAAAAGCTGTATGATTTTCTGCATAGTCAGTAGAATATTTACAGGGTCTTCTAATCTCAATCACAGGAAATACTCAGCCCCAGACCAACTGCCCTTCTGGTCCAGCCCAAAATATTTTAAAGGTGACACTCAAAGACTGTTTCTGAGTAACTTTAATGCATCCCAGAAGAAAGCTGTAGAATATAGGAACACAAAAATATTCAAGACCTCACAAGGTAATCAGAGTCCCTGGAGAAGACTGATAGGAGAAAGAAAAAGTACTTGAGAACTGCTTGTCTAAAATGTCCGAATTTGATGAACACTATAAAGACATATATAAGACTCTCAATATCCTAAAGTATAAATGATAAAAAGACAAACTATCAACTGACAATTCTATACCCAGCTAAAAACAATTTTAAAAATAAAAACATTTGAATATTTGAAAGCCAAGCAAATTCATCACCAAAAAAACCACAACTCAAGTAATGTAAAACAAGCCAACAAAAGAGATAAACAGAAATTATAAAATGATGGTCACACAAAATGAAGTGAAGAAAAGGAAATAGACAATACTTGAGTCAATTAAATGACAAGTAGGAAGATGGTGAACTTAAACATACTATATCAATAATCCTATTTAGTATAAATGGTCTAAACATCCCAATTAAAAGACCCAGATTTTCAGGATGTAGAGAAAAGGTAGACACAACTATATGCTGCCTTCAAGAACAGCACTTTTAAATATAGACAAAACTAGAGTTTTTTAAGGAATGGGGAAAGACATAATACAAAAGAAAAGTTGAATTGCCTATATTAAATTCAAACAAAATACATTTCAGAGCACAGAATATTACCAGGAGCAATGAAAGCTATTTCAAAACAATAAGGCATCAAGCCATCAAGAGAATATGATACTCCTGAATGTTTATATACTTAATAAAAGAGTTTTAAAATATTTGAGGCAAAAGCTGATTAACCTAAAAAGAAAATAGAAAAATCAGCAATTTTGGTCCAAGATTTTTATACCTATAATGAAATAACTGATTGAACGAATTGTCCAAAAGTCAGTAGGGATACACAAGATTTGAACAATATCATCAGCCAACTTGACCAAATCAACATTAATGAAACACAGCACACAGTACATCACTCTTTCCAAGTGTTACATGGAACACTTACCAAGGTAGGTCATATTCTGAACCATAAAATAAATCAGTACATTTTAAAGGATTCAAAGCATATAACTTCTCTGAGAATCAGTGTGCTTGTCTGTAAATAAGACAATATGTATCCTTGAGAGAGTTCCTATGATTTAGAAAGTAAGAAAATGAATATGAACACAAAAGGAACTCAGTAACGTATCTATTATAATGCATTCCAGATGGACAAACTAGAAAGGAGAAAGAGCTGGAAGAGAAGACTGAGGCTGCCCAATATCAAAGCCAGGACACACACCAGGTCCCTCACAGTGTGATGGTGAGAACAAGTTGGAAGTGCTGGTGAGCATGCTTTATAGGTTAATACCCACAAATTCACATGCAAAGAATCATCACTATTATTCTCAACACCCAAGATTACTAATGTGTCCTCAATGCTTGGGTACCAGAACATGCCACACAATTTGTTTTCTGGCCTAAATTCTGGTTTAGAGTCTATTTTAAAAGCCAGCAATTTGTCTTCTGGGTACTTAAATAAATACACATACATACCCACCCATATGAATATGTCATCACAGGCATAATTCCACACACATAAAAAGTGTTGTGATATATATACACGTGTTTTATTTTACATTAATGCACATATGCACTAACATTCTATGCATTTGCAATGTCATCTTACACACACATATAGTCAGTAACTGCCTTACAACAGTAGCGTCAGCTTACGATCATAAGTTAATTTCTATGTCTTCCGAGCAATTTCACAAACATTAGTTCCCATGATATACTCAATTGTCCCACACTGTCAGGAGACTAGCGACGCAGTGGGAAAAGTGCACCTTCTAGAACCAGGAATATTTGGTCTCAAGTCCTGTAAAAGTCTGTTGTGGAAGCAGGTTCACGAGCATAAAGAAAATGAGATGCAGTAAGCAGAGCAGGCCCTGCATAGCCAGGAAGCCTGGCCTGAGCGGTAGGTAATGGGCAGGCAGGAAAGGCCACCTGGAGGAGGTTGCATCTGAACTGCCGCAGAGTGGCTGACCTGAGAGTAGAGGCTCCCAAGGGCTCAGGACCACACACGCAAACCACTTCCAGTGTTTCATCACCTCCTCTCGTGTCCTAAACCTGGGTCCTCATCTGGGGTCAATCAGTGGCCTGTTGTTCTTACACACCCATTGTCTTCTCCCTTTGTGACTTCGTTCACTGCATTGTCTTTTAGTGCAGCCTCCTACTTTGGAAATCCCCTCACCTTTGCTTCAGCCCCGAATTTCCATCTGCAGGCTGGATGCCCAGCCAGCCCCGGCCATTTGTCCACACTCTCCCCATCCCTTACTCTCAATCCCTTTCCTGGCTTCTGGGTTTCTGGTAAAGACATTACCATCTTCCCCATCACTTGGCTCCAACTGGTAAACCCTACTGCCCTCATCCCTGTCTCCATCTACCACATTCTTTTGTTGCTTTTCTGAAAACCATTCCTAATGTCAATTATTTATCCATGTCTGTTAAAGCCCTGCTACTGTTCACCTTAACAAATATTCCACTGTATTATCCAGGACTCCTTTTGTGGAAATGGCCAGAATTCCAACTCAAATTGTCTTAATAAAGATAGCGATTTGTTGGCTAATGTAACTAAAATTAGACTTTAGGCAAGGACAGGCCCAGCCTTCGCAGTACCAAATATCACTCTCCATATATCTGCCCAGGTTCCCTCTGAACTGACCTTACTCTCGCCATGCTTTCTTTATGTAATAGCAAACACAGCTGTGGGTAGAGCGGCCTCGTGTTGATCAGACATAGTCCATTGACTCCCCTGCCAGGGCTGGAGTGACACTGGTCACACACAAGTCACAGCGACTAAGAGGAGGAAGAATTTTTCCCCAAAGCAAAACTGAGGAGCTGCCAACCCACACCAGGGAAGGGCAATGAAAGAAAGAAAGAAAGAAAGAAAGAAAGAAAGAAAGAAAGAAAGAAAGAGAGAGAGAGAGAGAGAGAGAGAGAGAAAGAAAGAAAGAAAGAAAGAAAGAAAGAAAGAAAGAAAGAAAGAAAGAAAGAAAGAGTGAAATATCTGCCCATCATGGTTTCTTATTGTATTTCTTAATTTCCGTTTCACTCTACTTCACTGAATGCTCCACCAACAAATTAAGCTTGAAGAGACCTTGGATCCTTCCCCCCAACACACTGTTTCTAAGCCTTCAGTGACTTCTCGCTGGATCTATGGTGCTTAGGGAATGGTCATTTGCCAGTGCAGGTGACGTATTTCAGACCCTTTCTTCAACAAGAAGGAGGGGCCCAGATGTGACATTTTTATAACACGATCAGTGAGGGTGAGGAGTGCGTCATAGCTTTGCTTAATTTCTGAGACATCAATTGAACACCTTTGGCTGATGCAGCTCACAAACAAGTCTGTTACATGAGAACCTCGTCATCATAAAAGGGATTCACAGAAAAACATCCTGAAGGGTTCTGGTGGCTCTGGGTTTTCTGTGTAGCTGTCAAAATCCTACTTTCACATACTAGAGTCTTTTTCCTTCTTCCCCAGGAGAGCTGCAAGAGTTTTCCTCCCTTCCCCAGTATGTCACAAGACCCGTTAGAGTGTAATACTTTTTGAGGGCAGAGAATACGTCTATTTTATTTATGCATATAGTCCCAGTGCCTAACAGGGAACATGACGAATTGTACTGTATTGGGCAGCTTTCCATGACTGGGACTAGATCTCTGGTATACACAATTTAAAGGAGGAAGGGTTTACTTTCGTTCACGAATTCAGGGATTTCAATTCATAATGCGCAGACTCCAAGGCAGGAACACTGTGGCAGAAGGGTGCATGGTAGAGCAATGCTGGGCAAACAGTGCTGGGGAGGAAGGGGCCAGGGGCCACATATAGACCCCAAGGCCATGCCTCTGTGACACCCCAGACGCAATCTGAAGAATGCTTTTCTAATCCCATAGGCAGCTCTCAAGCCAAATGAGCTGACAGTCTGGCTTGTCACATATACCCTCAATGTTGATTGATTGACTGAATGAATGACAGCACCAAACCTTTTTCTCTTCAATAAATATGCAAAATCTTACAAAAAGCCTATCACCAACAGATTTACTAGATCTAATTTATGTCAGAATATAATTTTTTAAAGGATTCTCCTCATATTTTCCTGGTTTGAGCCACTGCAAATTTTAGGAAGCAGTGTGATTTGAGTTATCTATGTGCCGGCATCCTGATATACTTCTAATAATGAAATTGTGGGACAGTCACAAATGGGAGGGGTTTACTCACCACATTCTTTTTCTGTGTCATTCCCATGTCAGTCAGTGTAAGAGCTGCTGGGGCAAATACCAAGGGCAGTTTGAAACAAATGTTATCCTGTCTTAGATATGACTCATTCTTGAACCCTGAAGGGAGAAATACAGTGTTTGTCAGTACTCACCACTTAAGTAAATTCCACTCCTCCACAGGGTCTTCCCACCTGGACCTCCATGCTTAGCACCATTAGGTGGCATTAGGACTCAGCTGCTGGCAGCTTTTCTGCTGCTTGGGAAACCCAAAGAATTTCGATGCTATTGAGTCTGTCTGCTCAAACACTCCTGGTGTGAAGTGAGCACAGTGCTAGTTGCTAGGCAACCATTACAAAAGCAGTAGGATTTCCAAAATAAAAGAGACCCAGAATACACTCAAATCAAGTACAATTGCACTGTTAATTTGCAACTGGTTGGACTGTACCCTTCTCTTGGTTAGATGGTTACTATAGAAATTATTGCTACCCAGGCTCTTCAATTTTTAACTATGCTTGAAGGTTTTGGTTGGGGGAGGGTTGTTTTGTTTTGTTTACTCTTTGCGGAGTCTCAGTGAAGAAGGAAAAAGATAGGTTTCAATGCTGGGACACCTAGCAAATAATGGATGCTCAATAAACACTTATTGAAGTAATTAACTAATGAATTAATATGTGGCACAAGGGTCTGCTTTTTCCTCTGGAGGGAATCACAGCCTCTGGAAATGTACAAAGGCATCGTTATGTATTTATGTGGTGGTTTGACATCAGTCCGCAAATCTTCGTGACTTACTTTTTTTAACAGTACGTTTTGTCACGCACAGGGATCACATTCCCCATAGGGAGTTTGTACCTGAGGGCACCTCCTCTTCTTTAAGCAATGAAACTTACAAGGACACTGGGCTTAGTGACCTGCTTCTAACAAGCTATGTCCTCAAAAGCATTACACTCTCCCTGTCCTTCACCCTGGGGAAAGCCAACCACAGTATGAGGACAGCCCAGCCGTCTCAGGAGAGGCTCCCCAGGGAGGGACGGAAGGCTCCCTCCCTCCAGCAGCCATGGAAAGAAAACCAGGTCCCGCATGGATTCTCCAGGCTCAGCTAAGCCTTTCAGTGCTAGTAGCCTCTGCCAGCATCCGACTACATCACAGGAAGACCTCAACCCAGCACCACTCAGTTCCTGACCCACAGAAATAGGAAGACACAAATCAGACATTTGACATTTTAAACCACAATGCCTGGGGTGTGCTTGTGACACAGAAATAGATAGTACACTCTTCTTTCACCCTTTTTGCAATGACAGCTTAATGAAACAACTTTCTTGAGGGCAAGGGCTCAGTCTTGTTCTCCCACATCCCTAATACCACTTTCCCTCAGACGGCACTCAATAACAACAAGAAAAGTTTACTGAACAACAAGCTTGCTCCTAATGTTTCATGGAAAAATGTACATAGTTTTTTTCACATACAGAATCACTATAATTCCTTGGTTTTTAAAAAAAAAGATATTTTTTAACAAAGAACTATTAGACAGCACCATTATCTAAAAAGCAATTATTAGAAATTACAGAGAAATCCATTAGAACTTGCGTAATTCTTTTCCCTCATTGCAGGGAGAGGGAGCTACCTGTAGAGGGAACACAGGCTTTGGTGAATGCTGCTGTTGTGGTTGATACATTGTGTCAACTTGAGCAGTTTAGAAGTTTAAGTGAGACTCAGCAGGGAGCCAGGGCTCTTCGTAAATATCCTCAACCTGTGCAAAGGAGGGCAAGGACATTTTGTGAGTGTTACACCCACCCTGAAGGGCGGGCGCTGTGTACAATTTAAGGGTAGAGAAGAGGCTTGCGATTTGTTCTTTTGCTCTGGATGCTTTTGTTTACTGCTGCCTTGAAGTGTTGCCCCAGTGCCATGCCACCCTGTTTGGAGCCAGCTGATTATGGACTGAAATCTCCAGAAACTGTAAGCTAAATAAACCTTTCCTTGCTTCACCTTGGGTGTCAGGTGTTTTGTCCCAGCAACAAAAAAAGTAACCAAGACAGCCAGTTAAGAACCATCAGCAAAGGGCGGGGCTTGAGCTGTTCACCCTTCTCAGGAGAAAAAAAGCACTTCAAGGAACACAGGAGAATGAAACATCAGACCCAACTGAGATCACCTGGAAGCTCACCTGAGGGGCAATGTCACAAAAAGAACTGAGGTCATCAGAGGCTGGTGGACAGGACAACCCTGCAGTGCCCTTCTGGACTGAGCTGCTGCTGTTGGAAGACTTGTATCCTGCGTCTGGGTCTGCACACATTGGGGCAGGTAAGAAGCACACACTCCCTCCTCTACTCATGTGGAAAGTGGAAGAGGAAGGCATAGTGCCAGCCCCTCCACCTTCACCCCCACGTGCTCCCTCTCTCACTCACCAAGTCACTTGACTGTCTCTCTAAGGCCTGGATAAGCACACGTCCTCACACTAGAGAAGGAAAGGCATGACAGCCAATCACTGTGTGGCTTCCTCTCTGACAGCAAGGATGACACAGCTGAGTGGCAGGTCTTGCCCTTGTGCTACCTGGGTCACCGCAGCACAACCTGTGTTCAAGCACAGAGCCCCACCCACAGCTTCCTGTCCTTCAACCTCTCAGCTTCCAGAGCTGCTATTGTGCACCTGCTCCGCACTGCGAGGTGTGTAGGAAAAGTAGTATCTGTCCTAGCATTTCT